>JANHFX010015366.1:0-50392 GCA_027560015.1 Chloroceryle amazona | reverse complement strand
CTGCCCCTTCTTCCAAAGGTGGTAGACTCTCCTCTTTCTCCTAAGTCCCAGCAAAAGCTCCCTGTTCAGCCAGGCTGGTTGTTTTCCCCGCCAGTTTATCTTACAACACATGGGAACAGCCTGCTCCTGTGCCTCTAAGAGCTCCTTCTTGAAAAAAGTCCAGCCTTCCTGGACCCCTTTGCCCTCTAGGACTGTACCCTAAGGCACTCTCTCAACCAGGGATCTAAACAGGTTGAAGTCTGCCTGTCAGAAGCCCATACTAATAGCTGTTTTCCTCAGGGTTTGCCTGACAGGAAACAGTAAAATGCTATTTTACAGATAGTTAATAATGGCTTCTTTTATTATTTTTTTATATTTTGCCAGCTGTGAGTATTTCTCTCTCCTTCTCTGTTCATAAAGAAAATTTTTCCTTTATGGAAAAGAGATGAGAAGAGAAATTTGTAAATATCTATAACAATACCAGAATGGAATGACAGCAGAAGCTTTGACAACAAATTGTTTTAACCTTTTTTTTTTAGAATGTAATTAGGAATTGAAGAGATAACCTTAAAATAAAATCACAAGGGAGAGTCTTATGCATGGTAAAATCTACTCTTTCATTACTGCACACTTTCAGCACTCATTTACATTGTTATTTCCTGGAGTCCCTGCAACTGTTAAATTATGCAAATCAAGTTACCATAATATTCAGTGCCAAAATGTTTTATTTAATAGCAGTCATTAATTTATTTCTCTAATCGAATCCACTAGGAAATCATTTAAAATCTATCGTTTTGTTTTAAATAGGTCCCAGTTCAGCAGAATGAAATCCTGTGGGGTCTTACTATCATGGGTGTTTTTCACCACATATATGACAATGCAGCAGTGCCCTCCTCTTTCCTTCCCATTTACCCAGTAATTTTGCATAATGGAAAACCAAACAACATGTTTAAATTTGGCATAACCAGGTAATTTATAATGCAATGAATTACTATTGATGCTTCTACTCAAAGCAGAGCATTGTAAGGAAGAGTTGAAGTAGACCTGAGAGAACTAGGGTAGCACCTCTGAGAGATGAAGGCAATGCTGATGAGATTTAAAAAGAGGATAAATTCTTGCATAGCTCCGGGTCTCTGATTCCTGTGATCTTTGGAACAGAATACAAGGACGTCATGAATGCTGCAGTGAGGAAACTTCAAGTGGTTTCTGGATCTCCCCAAGAAAGTGACTGAAGGTGGTTTTTTGTTGGTGTGTGTTTGTTGTTTTGTTTGTTTGTTTTCTCTCCCCATTGCACTCTAAACCCTCATGCCCCCCACTCCTCCCAATACTCTTGTGCAGCTGTGGCAGGAAATTAAATTCAGTGCAGGACTGGAGATTGCCATCATCTCTTCTCCTGTATCTGGCACAATTTTACTTCATTCTGTTGTAGGAAGTTCTAGCAACTTACTTGAAAATGAGACTGAATTATTTTTGCAGGGACAAATAAGGTTAACTTTGCACCATTTAAAAGCCACAGGGAGCAGAATATCCTGTTGTCTTTGAGAATGCACAAATGAGATTCTTGTCTACTTGAAAAATAATATATTTCTGGGTTAATTGCTGGAAATGACCAATTATGCAAACACCTCCAATAAAAAAGAAAGTGCCACCTCTCTGCTGTCTTTCTTCACAGAATTATTATATTCTTTAACCTGTAGCATATTTACCAGATGGCTACATGATTCTTATTGCATGATTGTTATTATTCAGCTTTGTGTATAACTGGTAAGACTTTTACTGTTTTAAAATTAGATAGAGCAACTCTTCTGGTAACAGAGCATTGCCTCAAATCTGCTAGTGTCCGTCTTAATGACACATGAAGTGATGTGGAAAAGTAGTTGGTGGTCATCGCCTCATATTTTCCCATCTTCACACTCTGTAATTTAATTCAGCCCTAAACAGGCTAATTCCTTCCTCATCTATTATTCCTTATCAGCTTTGCTTCTATAAGTGTTGCTGTACAAAGCAGAGGAATTAGAGTAGAAAAACTCAACATTGTTGATATGGGGTGAAGAGTAAAACAATGCTGCCCTGGTCTCATCATGCTCCTTCCCTCCCCAGGCAGTTTTCTGTGGGTAGGCTTTGGGAAGGTCTGGCAACAAGGAAGAACATTCCTGGCTTAAATCTTTAAAGCAATCTATAAGTATTTATAGGTTCCTTTGTATACTTATTAAATATGTTTTTCCTGCAACCCAGCATAAAATAAATAACATGATGGGGTTATTTTTGTGTCTTTTTGGCTAGTTAATGCTGCTTACCTTAGTTACCTTTTAACACCTTATATGTAAAATATCAAGACTTTAAAAGCACTAGAAGAATAAGTGGATCTTTTGGAGAATTCTGCTTATATTTCTTTGATTTTAAAAACTAGGAAATTTTAATGATCAGGACAGGTTTTTACAATACTACTCTTCTAATCAATAACAAATTCATAACAAGAATGGCATATAGAAAAAAGATACTAGCATTAGCCAAAAATGTTAACTGTCTTTTGACTAATCTCCCCATATATAGATGTGATATTGTGAGAGAATTAAAAATTAATTTATTTTTGTCTAAAATAAAACAATAAAAAAAAAGCAGCAAGCAAAATTGCTGACTATCTCCTCTTTTTCCTTTCCTCTTGATTTTGTTCTTGGCAGATTTCCCATCTGTGATTATATATTCCTGCATTCCCAAGATACAAAGCTCTCTGCTGAATCTCAATGACAAGGAGAAGTCTCACCAGGTTTATTCTTTAGCGATCTGACCTTTCCTCTGTCAACTTGTTTACTTACAAACAGCTCTGCTATTTTTGATTCAAACTGCAGTTTACTGAAAAGTAAGATGCAAAACTTCTGAGTCTGCCTCTCTGCTTCTGTGGTCTGTAATTTCTGTTGCAGAATATTTGGAAGATTAAAGGGAGTATTTTCTTTATTTTTTTTTTTATGGAGCTCAGGGTCTCAGGCTTGGAATTTTGTAGGCACTTCTTGCTATCCTGAAATGCTGTTTGCCTCACTGCAGTGTCGGATGTTAATCGGATCAAACGGAGGCAACCAGCTGCTAACACTTCAACTTCTTTTGCTTCCACATAGAGATAAAATGCAGTAGGTGAAATGCCAGCTCATCACTCTTAGGCGTTTTCCATTTTTCTGGTTGAATTTCTTCAGGGTGATCTAGAAATACTTCTACAAACCTACCAGTATGAGGGAAGCCACTCCTGAGGGAAGTGTGGCTGTAGGCTTGAGGAAATGTGGGAAACCTCTGTCAAACCTCCTGGTGACTCACCTGTCAGCCTCAGCCTCACTTTCAGGAATAATCGTTACCATCTCTATCCTGCTCACCACGTTTTTATCTGTCCCCAGTGATTAGACTTAACTAAACCGAGTCTGTCTACCTCTAGCTCTTCATGTGAGCATACATAGTTTTTTTAATCACTTTTGCTGGTTGTGGAAAATATGTAGGTGTTGGGTTTTTTAATTGTAAGAACATGGTAGAGACTGAACTGGTGTGTATATATGGGTTTTTTTTAAAGCTTACGAAAAACTTCCTTAGCTGAAGACTGTCCAAAGCTCAAAGTGCATCTCCTTTTATTAGGATGTTTACTCTTGTCATGTATCAGAGTGTGCCCTATAAAACCATCGTGGTTTTTCTTTACATCCTTCTCCTTTCAGTATTTGGTTGTACTTACGAGTTGTGTTTTGGTTTTGGTTGGTTGGTTGGTTTTAGTTATGAGGACACTGACTTAGGAGGTGTTTAGACAGAAAAAATGTTTGCATAAGCAATCTACTACTTTGGTCATTTTTTGTAGTTGTCACTAGCCTTCTCCTTCCCCAGATTACCCTCTAGAAATGCCCCTCTGCTCATGACCTAGGAGGCAGCTTGGGGATCTTCCCCTTGTCTGGCAAGTGCTGGGCTGTCTGAGGATGCTCAGGATGGTAAGGTGGGCTTCCCTACTAGCACTCAGTGAAGACAGCTGGTAGGGAGGATTTTTTTTTTTGGTAGTTCAGAACTTCCCTGATCGTTTGCTGTACGAGTTACCAATTAGCATTATCTACCCATAATGCATCAGTTACTCATTAAAGCCCACATTCTTAAAACACTGTGGGTTTCAGTATGGAAAACTTGAATTTTGTGGAAGATATAAGTGATTTCTCAAACTTCACAAACATCTACAACCACTTTGCACTCAGTTTCATTTCCTTGTTAGCTGTTTGCTATGCTTCTGAACATTCTTGCGAGTAGAAAGTGGATAAGGGAGTTTGAAGTGTATTTGTAGATTGTTGCTTTTAAATTATTTTCATCAAGATGATGGCAGTTAAAAGATTTCAATTGCTTGGTTTGTTTGTTTCTTTTCAGAGCATGAAGGTGGGCAAATGAAAATTAATTGGATTTTTTTTCAGTGGCAACTTTTAGTGGTTTTATTGTGCTTTATTGATCTTCATGATCAGACATGTTTGTGTATCTGAGCTTATTATTGCTAAGATGTGATTTAATTTGTATGGAAGAAGTAATAAATTGTTTAGATATACCTGCTTATCTGCAAAGATTGTTGTTTAGACTGTACAAACAATCAAAGTTAGTGATGTTAAGTGCCCTTTAATGACACCAGTTTCAAGTGCCAACTTGGAAGCCTTTAGAAACTACTAATAGTCATTGGAGCTGTCTAACTGAAATTTTGAAGTGGTTTGGTACTTCTACATTTCATCAATTGCATAATTATATTATTATTTTTCAAAGAATACTATGTAAATTAAATATACTGCAACATTCCTCTAATAGAAATGAAATTGCATATGTGTAAGTAATTTTTTTTCAAGACTAGGCTGCAATCCTATGTAATATGAAAAGACAATCAATGTGAAAAGAATCCTCACTACAAAGAAATAAGATGCCTAACTTAATTTATTCGGAGTGACTTAGTGATAATGCCAGTACAGCCTATACTCTTTTTCAGGCAGGAATTTAATTTGTTTCTGTTTGTCTTGGTCATATGACTTTAGAATAAATCTTTCCTGACACTATGCTGCCCCTTCTGATTTTAGTGAAGTAATGATTCAGTCCTAAAAAACTTGAGCTCTTTTTTTGCCTGCCACAGTAGTGTGCTTGAAAAGAGATGGGAAAACGTGTGTATTTGTAGGATTCAAATGTGCAAGATTTTCAGTTCTTTTTACTGACAAATTAAATTTATTTTCAGGTATTAATTGCTAATAAGTAATATATCTGGGGTTTTTAATGGGGTGAAACTATGTAGAGTTTGAGAAGCTATTTGAAGCTAAATATGTCTTTGAGGGTTAATGAGCAATGCATTCTTAAACTAATCTGAAGACTATTAAGAATATTTTGTGTAAGTAAAGCTATGTCCTCGCTAATTATATAGAGGATTTGATTTGAGAAGGGATCAAAGTCCTAGTTATAGCCTTAGCAGCCTGAAAAAGGTTTTTGACTGTGGAAGACATCGGAGCCCTTTCCACAGTACACATAAACAAATGAATGATGCTGGCAAACAGTAATACAACAAACCAAAGAGGTACAAAGCATCTAATGCTAAAGCTTTGAATACTACTTTATTTTGATTCATAGGACTTCTGGAAACTGCTCAGCACGTTTATAAACTTCACTCCCAAGGGAAATGCTCTGACCAATGAAAAAGAGCTAGAATGAGTATGTATCTATTTACATTTTGAGTTGTATAAAAGTGTATCCTTTCAACCTGTCTTCTGCCTAAGTAGTTGAGGAAAGAAGATGCCCATTTGCTGAGATACTTCCTATTCTGTGTTTTAAATATCATAAAACCCTCAAACTTTTCTTATTCCTCTCTAGTAAACTTTTTTCAATAGGTGGCCGAGCATAGAAACAGCACAGCATTTTGGCTATAAGGTATATATTACATAATAAGCTCAAACCCATATTTTCTTTTCTGAGTCAAATATGTTGGCCTTTAGTCAACTACATTATTGCTGCTAGTACATATCACCAGAAAACTGATAACAAAGCTCACCTCCATTAAATGCATTTGGTCAGCAGATGCATATCTCTGAAAATGAAGTTATATCCACAGACCACTCTATTTTAGAAAAATGATCTTTGGTGTGCTTTAGTCCTGCAAATTGAAGTGATAGCTGACTTGATTTTCTCTGTCAGACATTTTTTTACATATGCAACGTGTCTCTCTGTGAGATGTTTAGAAAGACACTGGAATGTGTTGTGAAAAAAAAAAATTGTTTAGAAAAAGATTCATTTATCATTAACATGGGTGACATTTCATTTAAGTGTGATGAATGCATATTTGTATAAGAAATGAGATATCCTGATGCTATTGCACATGTATCTTTGCAATTACTGTTGTGTTGCCCTCTAAGAGGCGAATTTGTTGCAGATAAATATTATTTTCACCAAAGTGTGCTTTGCCACAAATACTTGATGCTCTAGAATCCTCAAGCCATCCTGAGAATCTGTTTTACAGCACAGAATTGTCCCTGGAAACAGCAGTAGATCCTAAAAAAATGCATGGGTGGTTACTTAGAGTAGGTTTGTGGCCATGGTAGCAGGATTTCAGTTTCCACACACTTTGCCATGTTGGTGTGCCTCTGACACTTTGTTGGACTCTCTCTGTTGATGAAGTGGAATGCCTTTGGCATTACTTTGCCTCCTGTGTGGCCACGGTGGCAGATCTGGTATTAAATGTCTGCTAATATATATGTCTCATGGAGATATTTGTTTAACTGCAACATGAGCTTTCCCATCAGCTATTCATCATCTCCTCTAATGGAAAGTAGTAGATCACATAGCAGCAGGTCAGTGATACTGAACAGAAATTAAGTGGAAATATCAGATAGCTTTCCACTTAAAACAAACTTCAACCAGACTTTAATTAGATATCTCACAATTATCTTCCTAAAAAAAATCTATATATTCTCAGATATTTATTTTATTTTGTAATATATTTTAAGATCTCAGTCAAATATGTTATTTTTTTGAGTATTTCTTTATAAAAGTATTATTGATATGTTCAATTAAGGTTAATGTATTACTTTGTTAGAGACATTCAGTGCATTACTGTTTTTAAAGTGCATGTTTCCACTTTTTTAAGTCCTCTCTCTGATTAACATACCTGCATATTTGGAATATTCACATTATATAATATTTAAATAAAATGAAGCTATAAGGAATGATGAAAAATTCCATAATCTGTTTTGGAGCTGATAATACATCAGATTATAACAGGAGATGAAAATAGAGAAAATAGTTGTAAATGTGTAAAAATAATTTGTTGTTTGACAGCAGCAACATGTTTTCCATGCTCTCAGATTTATTGTTTGATCATGGGAAAAGGAAAATATTTCTGGAAGATCAAACACGATCATATACAGGGTGTATTTTATGGTTCACATAAAGTCTGAGTCTTTTCCTCTAAAATTAATCTGACGCCTGTGGCTTCATCTGTGGATGTTGGTAATTTTCAGTATAACAGAATTTTGCTATACAGACCATTCAGGGAATGGACTGTACCCAGTTAGTTGTTATAATTTCATCATTAGAGAATCTATCGTAATATCACAACAGCAATACTTTAAAGAATGGCCAAATCTTTAATTTTAAAAACAGACATTGAAAATCTGTTAGTAATAATTAAGTTTACCAAATACTTTTAGAACCTGATCTTAAACGTTGTTTCACATTTCACTTCAATACCATTTTGAATATTAAATTTAAACAGAGATACAGTCAATCCCACCTGTGGCCAGATAACTGTCAAGTCTGCACACAGGAGATCAATGGCACAGTACTTTGTGCACACGCTCAAGAAGAATTTCTGAAAGTGTATGTGCGTGCATCTAAATGTTTGTAGCTTAACAGGTACCAGGTGAAATGGAACACCCTGTACCCCTCAGTATGTGTCAGCTGCTGTACATGCCAAGTGGAATAGAAATTCCCTTGCTTAACCATAGTGAATAAAATTATAATCTTGCAGCATTCTAGTATGTCTTCTCCTGGTGGTGGCGGTGGGGGAAATAAATGTTGGAGTTAAAACCAAGTAATAGTAAAGTCAAAGACATATTTCTGTTCCACCTGGCATTTTAAGTATCATACTGACGATGTGTGGCATTTGGCTCAAGTTGGGTCTTGGGAGGGTGTATGTGTGTCTCCTTTTAGAAGGGCAGAGGAAATACTCTTGCATACTGTAAAAGCACCACCAGAGCTGCCCTTCAGTGACCACTTGTTCCGGCCTTTGCATGTGCCTCCCTGAAATCACAAGCATTGTGACAAATCGTCAGCTCCTCCAATTCCCTGATCTGTCTTAAACCCTGCCAATGCTTGCATGCCTGTTTGAATGTTTGAGAAGCCTTGTGCCAAGTACTTGCTGTGAATGTAGTATGTGGATTCTTCAGCTCATGTTGACCAGCGTTCCTCTTAACAGCTTTTGCAGCTGGAAAATAAGTATGTAGAGTTTGCTGATACCTGCTTGCTTGTTTTCAACTCTGCTGTGTTCCTGAGCTATCAGTCAATATAGTCTATTCTTAAAATTAGTCGCCTGTTCAGCCACATCACCACCGTATTTCTTTATACTCTTCTGTTTGAACTCTGGCTTCTTCTGATTTCTCTACAGTTCATGTTGTTATCAGTACACATGGAAACCTGTTTCCTTATCAATAGGAATAAAATGGCAGAAAGGATCCAAGTGCAAGACTAAAACTTTAGCAAGCTGAACCTTCAGCATCTGCATTTCAAACAAGTATTGATTTCTTTCTGTCTTCCACTGCACAGGACCGCTCTTTCAAAATTACTGTTGTCTTGTATATACCTGATCAGATCTTCCCAGAATCATGGCTGGCTCCACTACAGATGCAGTCTCTGTACTTCCCAGAAAGAAGGAACCATGAGTGGTTCTTCCAAAGCTATTTAAATTGTGGGAGAGGCCAACAAAGGTCTTGGGAAAAGTGTGGTAGAACTGGATGTAGCTGCTTCTTTCTTTTTAAACTTGTGTGTCCTGTCTTAAACTAAATATAAAATATGATATGGAGATTGTATCAATGGCATTTCTAAACACAGGATTTCTTCTCTCCTTTCCCTGCTTTTTTTTTGTCAGGGTTTTGACAACTGCCCTTCATTTGTGTGCCTACCTGCTGCAGTTGGGGGGCCCAGCTTATGTGCCGTGTTCTGTCTTTAAAGCTATATTATTTGTCCTTGGACATTTTTTCTCTTTTTAAATTTTGTATCCTCAAATGATTTCATATTTTCATGCTTTATTTCTTTCATTCTCTCTCTTGTACTAATAGAAATAAGCCTACCTGGGTTTGGTACTGATGGGTTTGGTTTTGGGGGGTTTTTTCCTGTAGTTTTCCTGCTTCCCTTTTTTCCCAAGGTTTGCATAGACATGCCTCACATTACAGACATTACACTCTAGTCTGGCATTACATGCACAATAATTTGTAATAAGAGTTGCCTCAGATGATTTAGCAAGCAACACTGAATGCAGCTGCTGAGTACAGGAAGCATGGAAGTAAAGCCTGATTTAGAGCCTGCTCCTAGGTCTTAAAGCATAAACTCCATGGTGCTAAGATGGTCATGTGGAGATGACTACGTGTTGACTTCTACCATGCCAGCTTCAGTTTAAATTGCATTATCGCTGTACTGTAGCCTTCACATGTAACAAATACTGCTAGGCATAAGCAGAACACAGAGAAAAAAGTGAATTCTCTGATACAGCTGAAGAGGATGGACAGAATATTGTACAGTTCTGTTCCTGAGGGTTTCCTTTTTTCCGAAACAGTGAAGTTCTGTGAAGGATTTTATAATCAAATGGATTGGTTTGCTTCAAATTAAAATTGAGTCAGGGGGCTTAGATTTTCTTATTTTTATTCTACTTTTCCCCACAGCAATAAAATACAAATATTAGATAAGTCTAAAAGCATAATAAAATGCTGCTGTGAATAATACACTGGGTGTATTTTGTTTCCTCTTATTTTCACCTTGAAAAAGATTGTGTTAAACTTTTAATTGAAATATATTTTTGAACCTCAGTTTGAAGGACCTGTGTACAGATAATATGATATGAAGAGAAAAATTGTGATTATAGTTTGTTTTAAAACAACCCTTTATTTTTAGGATATAAACAAGTTAACTCTTTTCTATGAATCTTAGTGTTACTATACATTTCAAAAAATAGGATATCATGTTTGGACATCTCTGTGAAAAGCTAGAATGTTAACGATGTCGAAGAACCACATCTAAGCTCTGCTTTCATAGCTGTTTTGGGGGAAAATGTTTGAGGTGGCTTATTCTCTAGAAAATGGTTCATTTCCGAAGTGTTGGGGAAAAGTGAATGGAAATAGTGAAGAAAAAGCAAAGGAGCCTTCACCTCGAGGGAGGAATATTGAATTGCAACTTTGACGCTAGGAAAACACCACTCCTGGTTTCTATTGTATCACTTAGGTATTTCAGTTTCTTGCCTTGTTCATAATCTTCAATGTAACTGGTAAAAACATGTGGTACATATGGCCATGATGTCTGAATGGGATTACAAACAAAGAACTGGGAGAAGTGGAGAAGTTGAAGTACTTGGATCTGTGGGCTTGTAAAGTCTTAGGGGGTAGGGGTTTGGGGGAAGACAGAAGAGGAAAATAATTCCTGTTGAAGATGACAAAGAAAAGAAGGATAACGGGGATAAGTAGGGTTGTGTTTTGTGGTGTAGAATGATCGAGATATGTTCTTGCAGTCTGGGGTTTAAGAGTTTAGATATGATTTTTAATTCTGTAGGTGGCTATAAGCATTACTCAGTAGCTTTCTCCAACATTATCTCTGTATTTAATTTGCAGAATTTGAAATTTAGCACTGGCTTCAGTTATGCTAGCATTGATTTTCAAAAATTTCAGACAAATACAGTTTAAATGAGTCTGACACAGGCTAGCATGTTGTTCTATTTATGTGTTAATTAAGCTTTTATTTATGTGGTGGTAGACTACAATATTATGTGATGCAGCAGCATCCCCAAACTGTTTCTGAAAAGTTGTATGTTATGAGTGGGGGACATTGCAGGTGGAATGTTCATTTCCACTAAAATGGTAATAATGCAGTTTTTAATATCAAACCTATTCCATTCTGCCCTGGAAAGATATGGCTTTCAATTTATTCTTTTACCCTGATTAACATTTTGATTTAGTAATCTAATTCTGAAGTGTTTTCTCTTAATGTATTTTGGTTTGTTTATTTATTGGCCTTTCAATTCCCTTGCAGTAAGTGCATTTGCAATTTAATTGATTTTAATTTAATTTTTTTTGAAGCCTTTAGAAACAGGAGGTTAGTACTGGTTCATATAGAAATGTCCAGGCACCAAATTTAGCACGCTCCTGGTGAACAGCATGTGAAGCAGAAGCTTCCCCAGGAGCATTTCACTCGCTGATGAAGACAGTATCTTTCCAACTGTAGGAAATTTATTATTATTGAAAAATCAAAAGTCATTCAGCCTTTTGTTCTCATTGCAGTGAGATAAGTTGTTCAAAAGAGATTGATAAAATATTTATACTGAAAGGGGTAGCAGGTGAAGGGAATGTGAGCTTCTAATTGTGAGGTTGCCAAGACAATTATGTTGTTGTCTGTTTCATGGTGTGTGGGGTTTGTTTGTTTGTGGGGTTTTCTTGTGAGGTTTTTTTGTGGGTTTTGTTTTGTTTTTTAACTCGACTGAGTGATCTGAAGGTGATAAATAAGCATCTTAGGGAGTTAAGGAAGTTAAGCCAGAGTGAGAAGCCAGTGATGCTACTTTTTCACTTACAGTGGCAAATGCAGAAGTTGAGGTATCCTGAGGTGGTGGCTTTTTGGGTTTTGTTTGGGTTTGTTTTTGTTTGTTTTTTTTTAATAGCTGAATGATGTAACCCATGCCTGGACGTAGTTTCCGGTGAATAAACTTAGAGAAGATGACATGGTAACAGAGAATTAGGTTTTAACTACTCTGATTGTGACTCTGGTCCTTCACTACACCTGGGTGGAATTTTCAGTGTTTGTTTTTTTTGTGTTTTGTTTTGGGGTTTGGTTGGTTGGTTTTTGTGTGTGGGTTTTTTTTATCTTTCCAATGTTATTTCTCTCTGCACAGTGTAATGGTAGGACCATTGTTATGGAAAGACACATAAGCCCTCTGAAGCCATTTACAACCACTGCAATCTCAGTAGCTGCTTTGTACACCCTACAACTGATAGATACAAACAGGTAGTACAAGCATTGGTGTCTGAAGAGAAGAAAAAAAAGGTAAATAAGATAATAGTATATCTGTATAGTATTTCTGATTCTGTAATTACCTACTAGTGCTGTGAACTATAATTATTTTGCCCACTTCCAGTTTACAATTTGACAACACTACTATTTAAGCCTGGAGTTACAACAGTGGATAATTTCAGGCTTCACAGCTCCCAACATAGATGTGTCCAGAAGTCCATTCTGCACTCTGAACTTGCTGTGGTTTTCAATTATTACACACAAAGGTCATGATTTCCAGCCCTATTGTTCTGCTCTCCACTATCTTTTCCATCCTCTGATTTATTACAGCAGAGTGAGATAAGAACCAGTAAGTTAAAGTGTGTGTATTTTGTTGGGGGATGGGAAGGGAGGAAAGGAAAGGCTACAAATCCTTTTAGTAAAACAGAATGCTCTCTTGGTGGCTGCTTTTCTGGAGTTTATTAGTTCACCTGCCTTCAAATGAGTCCTGCAGGTGCTTTGACGAATGATTTGAGAGATTGCCTAGTAAGTTCCTCTGCGTCTTTTAACTACTTCTGTGTCCTATGTAGATGATTTGTAACTTCCTATGCCAAGATGTCTTTGTAAATCACACCAGGGATCCTTGTGCTTTCCAAAGCAACAGCCTGGCTTGGAAGGGGAAAGGAATGAAAGCTGAAGAAGGATGCTGGCAGAAAAAGTATTAGAAGAATTTCAACACTTTAATCTTCTAAATGCATATTGAGGAAAGGGATGTTCTTTTCCGTCATTAGTTCTTCTCACTCATGGCAGTACGTACTGTTTGCAGCTGGAGTTACAAGACCATTCTCTCTTCTGCCAAATACCAGCGCCCTGATTTGAATCTCCTCCTCATAAGTCTCATTTATGTTGTGCCTTCTCCCTGTGCTACTTTTGTTCCTTAAGTGATATTTCAGATCTTCACTTTGGCTCATCCTAACACAACCTCTGCCTTGACAGAGAAATTCAGACTTGACATAGAGACTTGAATTATTCACAGCTCCCGTTGACATGGTAACATATTTGATCTCTCTCAGTATTTAAAGAAAAGATTAAAATCATGGGTGTTTCTGACACATTAAGAAGGTGAAGAGACCATGTTTAAAAATAAATAAATAAAACCAACAAAACAATTACACATCAATTTCATTTCAACTCAAACATAATTTTAAAAGCATTTAGTTAATCTTGAATGTAGTGCTGAGATAAGCAAGCGTGATATTTGTAGAAGAGAGGAGGTACATAGCACAAAGTTGTGTCATTTCCAGGGCTCAGTCTCAGGAGCTGGAAATTCCAGAGTCCCCTGTTTCAATTACTACTTATTTATTTTCGTAATTCGAAAGCATGCTTTAAGTCAAATGCAAGATATCTGGCTCCATGCTGGGATGACTGGATAGAACTGGTAACACTTGACTGATTCTTCTCCCTAGGAACAACTTGTTAGGGACCTGATAGGTCACATTTGTTTAGTCTGAGGAAAAAAATGGTTTATAGAAGAGGTGTTTGATTTTAATCAATTATGGAAATGTTTCCTTCTCTACATAAAAATTCTCATGTATATATATTTGTCTGTATGTATTAAGGCTGGGAATAGTATTGACATACATGATAACTATATGTGAACTACTTTGTAGATATCCTTATCTTACGATGTCTTCTGAAGGGTTTACTGTCAAAGCCAGTCCCAGTATTTTGAGCTTGACCTATTAAACTATATCCTAAAAGAGTAGCATTTGAATGTCAAAGATACTGATATTTTTTTTTTCTAGGAGAAAAAAAAATTTAGAAAGTAGGGTTTTCAAGTTTTAAACATCTCTGGCAAATTATTTCAGTACTTTGTATTCCAATTTCATGTAACATTGTGTTCTTTTATAGAAGTGCTTGACTATGAAGACAAGCTGGAGAGACAGATTATTTCTATTATGCAGTGTTTACAAAGGAGTGGACTGTTTTTTATTTCCTTGTGTGGAAGTGAACTAATAAGAATGTCTTTCTTTGTACAAGAATGTTCACTATTTAAATTTATCAATGCTTTCTCTTCTACAAGCTTGGGAGGTAATAGAGTTTAGCTCTAAAAGTATTTTCCTGAGGGAATTAAAAAAAAAAAAAGATACTGAGTCATAATTCTGAAGAGACATCGTGGATCACTGCTTACCTTTCTCGATGATCCTTTTTCAGCACTGTCACAGTTGAAGCCTGAAAGCACACAACCAACTATCTCACTATGTAAATTAGCATGTCATTTTATGGATAAATTTCTAGATACTTTGAACAGTCTAAGACAGTGTTAAAAATACTAACTAAAACAGTTTCCCACTCTTTTCCCCAGTGTGTACTTTTAAGAATTAAAAAGGATATATATTTGTTATTCAACTCTTTGCTGTAAACACTCTCTTCTATGCAGAACTAAAAAAGTGTTCTGTTAAACACCTTTAGTAACCTGAATGATTTAGGAATAGCAGAATAAAATTATTTTGAGTTTATTAAAGAAAAAAAACCAACAAGCAAAAAAAACCCAAACCCAACCCCCCCCAAACCACCAACCAAACCAAACTAACTGATGTTCACACTTCCCTTAACAAATCTGTACATGTTGTGTAGTAACTTCAAATTATGTTTAACGAATAAGTTAAACACATTTTCACTTACACTCTGCATTTCCAGTGTCTATTTTTGTAGTGTAGAGGTATTGCAATGAGACAGGGGGATTTATAGTAAGGTGGGGATTGATGAGATGGTAAATTTGGGTTTTGAGACGATTTAGTAGTAGATCAAAACCATCTTAATGATGTAAATAGTGAACCATCTATTCCAGTTCTAGTTGTCTAAAAGCTCTTAAAGAATAGCTTTATCCAAAGAGACTTCAGATTGCATTGGGTGTTCTCTGCTTCCTTATGCTATATGGTATTCAGGTAAACTCTATGCTGGAATGGTGCCTCTGTCTTGCTACAGCATAAACACCTGTATGCGCTCTGGTTAGATGGGAGAATGCACAAGCATATCCTCAGGCTTGATCAAACTTTCAAACTTGTACTATGTGAAGCAGCATTAGTGAGTATCATGGTATCATAAAATCATAGAATGGTAGGGGTTGGAAGGGACCTCTGGAGATCTGTACCTCATTCTATTTCAGGGGACCACTGAAAAGAGACTGGCCCCTTCTACTCAACACCCACCCTTGAGGTATTTGTAAGCATTAATTAGATCTCATCTTAGTCTTTTCTTCCAGACTTAGCAGCTTCAGGTCTCAGCCTTTCCTCATAAGAGAGGTGTTCCAGTCCCTTAATTGTCTTTGTAGCTCTCCATTGGACTCTTTCCAGTATTTTCCTGTCCTGCTTGAACTGGGGAGACAACTGGGCACAATACTGCAGTTGTGATTTCAGTAGGGCAGAGTAGAGGGGGAGGAGAACCTCCCTTGACCTGCTGGACACATTCTCGTTTATGCACCCCAGACTACCATTGGCCTTCTTGGCCACAAAAGCACATTGGTGTCCCATGGATAACTTACTGGCCACCAGGACTCCAACATCGTCCTTTGTGGAGCTGCTTTCCAGGAGGTCAACCTTTAACCTCTACTGGTGCATGGTGTTATTCTTCCCCATGTGTAGGACTCTACACTTGCCCTTGTTGAACTTCAGTAGGTTCTCCTTTGCCCACCTCTTCAGTCTGTTCAGATCTCCTTGAATAGCAGCACAGCCTTCTGGTGTATCAGCCACTCCTCCCAGTTTCATATTGGCAAACTCTGAGAATACACTCTACCCCTTCATCCAGGTCACTGATGAAGATGTTGAATAAGACTGGGCCCAGTAAGAATGTTGAATAAGACTGATCCTTGGGGAGCATCTCTAGCTACAGCTCACCAACTGGGTTCTGCACCACTGATCAGGACCCTCTGAGCTCTATTATATAGCCAGTATGAGAAGCCCATGTAAATAAACCGAGCACCAACTCGTAAACCTTTTGTTGGAACCCTTAACATAAAACAGAGCAAAGTCCCTTGGTCAGTAGAAGTAAAAATAGCAGTATAGATGACAGCACCACAGTAGGAGCTGCCTGTTGAAGAGATCCAAAGGCTGTGTTTGTACAAGATGTTTTCTGGATTCTGCCTCAACCTTTACAAGTAGATCACAGCTGGAGTATTTGCAGAACTTCACATCACTGGGGCATGCTCAACACTGGCTTTTAATATAGACCTATTTTTTCCCTTTGCTGTCTCAAAGAATTGGAGTACAGGTCAAAAAGAGCGTCTAACTGAAAATACCCAAGTCAGGATAGCAGAATAATTAAAATAGGAATAAAAGGAGCAGAATAATAGCAGGACTTAAGCAACCACCAAAGCATGGTAACCTTTGTAGCTGAGCCTACCCTCTTTGCCTTTCAGCTCCCTATGTTGTGCATATATTTTGGGAACATGTTAACTGAGAAAAGAAGAAAAAGAAGATGCTAATCTAAGAACACTAAAATAGCTCAGCAAAATGGGCAATTGGCATTGCAATCTGCATGCTATTCAAACATTGTTTAAAACTGCTAATTTTCCATTTTTAAAATCTTTTATTCCCCCCCGCCCCGAGCACAGATATGCCCATGAAAAATGACACTTGGCATGCAGTGATTTGAAAATCACTGTCTGCCCCTTGATGTCTTCATCTAACAACATCTATATGTTGCCAGGTTGCTATGACAACTAAGTACAGTTGTAATTGCAACCCTGGAAAGGTAATTCTTTCACTCAAAACGTGGCATACATTTAGCCTGTCTGAAGTTTCAACAAACCATCTTTTAATGACAAGTATTTTGAAAGGCCTGAATGAGGTAGTTTTTTTGATGTCTTTTTATTATCTCATATAGCTTAGCTAGATATGTTGGCTTTTATTCAGTGGAGTCTGTATTTTTTTAACCTTTTTATGCTTTGTATAAGTTTCAAATATATAGTATCAACTGTATATCTGAAATTAACATATGAAAGCAAGCTACCACATACAGTGTTCATTTACTTGTATTGGCAGTTCATAAAGCAGATCTTGATACATTCCTTATACTTACCATCCTTTGGGTTAAATCAAATTATTTTTGCTATATGGCTGACTATATTTTCTTAACTTAAAAAAAAACCCAACAACAACAAAAAACAGACAAAAAAAAAGGAAAAACAAAAAAACCACAACAAAACCAAACACACACACAGAAATATACCCATCAACACCAAAAGCTAACTGCAACTGTTTCTACTTGGCAGCCCACATGGGCTTTGTAATACCACAAATGCAATTGTAAGAACCATCAAAACTACAGTAATTCTAAGAAATTGTCACTGGCTTTGTGTGCATGTCAAGGGAAAACCAGAATCGGGGATTATGTGTACGTAGCTGAGCTTATTAGTCATCTACAGTTCTGGGTACTGAGAATGGACATGTAGCTGCCTTTTGCCCTGTTGACAGCCTAACATGTTTTACCCATCTATAATGATGTACAGTCTCTCACCATCCATTTCTATTGTACAGGGAAAGTAATATGTTGGTCAACTATACCACTTTGTAGTAGTGGAAAAAGCCACCTTCCTTGTATGGCTTGATTGTCACTCAGGGCTTTATGCTCCCTGAGAGGTATAAACTAGATCTGGAAAGTAAGAGTGATTGTAGTCCTAAGCTTTCAGCACTGATTTCCTCAAACTGTGGTACTGCTCCGTGAGGATGTGGTAGGAACTCTTCCGTAGGTTGCTGAGGTCTTGCTCACTAAATGACAATACTGTCACTTGGGATTTCAGGGGTAAATCAGGCAACTTTAGTCTCTGAATCTGTTAGAGCTTCAGTGACAGCTGAACATAAATAGTGTTGGTTTAACTTCATATGCAATAATAAATGCCTGCATTTAGCTGCTCATTTGTCTGAGTAATCCACAACACTAAAATCATCATCCATAAGACACACAAAGAGCTGTAGGTGGTGGTTTTCTGTTCCCTGGAAAAACAAGAACAGAATGGGACTTTGAATGTTTTGAAAATCAGGTTGATTTTGCTACAATAGCTTTGACTCTTCAGTGTAAACTTCAACTGTCTGTTGAAAAATGTATTAAATAGATTGAGGCCACTCACCCTCCTGTTGTATTTTGTTCTTAAAATGCAAGGTCTTCTTGCAAATCTAGACATCTGTGATGATTTCAGAAGGACAAGTCCTCTGAAATAGTTGTGGCATTATGCCACCTGATTTTATTATTTTTTTTTTAATCTGTTCCTTTGTTCTTGAAATTATTCAAAATACTTTTCTTTGGCTTTTTTTTCTTCGCCTCCTAATGAACCAAAGGACAAACCCATGGTATCAGTCAGCAAAACAGAACTCTTACATTTTGAAACAAGTCACAGCTGTGTCCCTAGAGATGTCATAAAGCTCATTATGACCCAAGTACTGAGGTAGGCTTTCAATATTCTAACACACACTACAGTGGTATAAACTGCAGAAAAATAATCATGTTTGTTTAATTTGAAATAATCCTTTTATCTCTGGCTTGTGCTTTGCATAGATGTGCTGTATCGCTTGAGCATTTTGTGTGATCTGGTAAACAGTGTTCTAATTATTTTTGCAGATCACTACTCTAAAAAGGCAGGCACACTTCCTATGCATGGAAGAAAAGAGCCATTCTGTGATTTAAAAGACATTGAGCAGCAGGCACATAACTATACCAACTGGTAAGGCAACTGGAGTAGGAAAGGAACCACAGCTATCCACAGTATCTCTCTGTGTATCTCACTATGTACATTAATAGAGATAGATATTTTAATGCTTCTGGATAAGCATGTTAGGATGTGCTGGCATAATTCAGCTCAGAGTTTGTTACTCTGTGTATATATGAAATATGAAGTGTTTTACTTCAAAAGTTAATATTCTGCAATGTAAATGTAGATAATAAGCCCTCATTTACTTCTTTCTATAAACTTTAGCACACAGGATGATCAACTGGGGCCTTACAGCACAAGCCAAAAACCAGGTTGTATTTGGTACCTTTCCTTTTCTGAAAGAATTGAGATCTAAAAGTTGTCCTCGTATTCCTGCAGGAATACAGATTTGTATGTGTTTTGCAAGCTAGTTATGATCGTGACTTTGAGTTCTCCCAGTTTTGGGAGAACTGCTGCTGTTTTCTTATAGAGACTGTGTTGTGCCATCAAAGTTTAGGGGTTTTCACAGTCCTGTAGCCAGTATACAATGCTGGAGTTTACCTACTGAAATGTTGTGCTCTCAATCTTCCCTTGGTATATGAAGGGAGAGAATTCTTTCTTCATTTGTCTCTCTTTTTTCTTTTATTTTTTTTTCTCTTCATGTTTAAGTTTTTGCCTTGTCTTCATGAGACTTTTACAGGCTCAGTTCCTTTATTGTAGACTAGCAGTTTTTTCATTGATCACTTCAGCTCCCCTTTGACAAACTGGTTGCCCATCTAGGCAGCTTGCTTAGCCTACCCACTCTGGGGTCAGGGCAGCAGTGTTAATCACTTCACCCGATCCTGCTTCCCACAAAGACATGTTGCAGTCCCCTTTCCTGCAGACGCATGCTCGTCCTTATAGCAATTGCATGTCAACACTATAATGCTGCCAAGAATTCATAAATTATCTATAGACTGCCTGTATCATCATATTTCTCCTTTGTCAAAGAATTCTCATTAGGATATAGGTGTACTAGTCCCCTGGGTGCCTTCCTGATGATCTGGCATCTCAGACACAAAACACCTGCTTATAATCCTTATTAATTGAGGCTTCCAGAACTCACTCTGTGTATGGCCCCCTGTCATGACATTGTTTTGGGTCAGTTTTCATCTCGCTGTGCAAATCTCCTTTCCCACTACATGTGGGAAAGCTGTAGAGAAAGAAGCGTTTATAGTTCCCACTTCTCCTTAAGTTCATTCATCCATGAAATATGTTTTCCACACATGAATATTAAAGAAAAGGTAGATGTCAATTAACCTGTAGTGCTTTTGTGAACCTTTACATCTTGGTGATCATTGAGACAAATGGGTGATTGTGTTAAGTTTGTAGGAAAGAAAAACCACTTACATGCAGTGTTGCCATTGCTTTAGAGCCTTCTTGGGGAAGTTTGGAGTCCAAACCATGTTTGTCTGCTCATCAGGTGGCGCTTGCAGCTAAAAGAGAGTAAAGACTACATCTTTTCTGTTGCCCATTCAGCATATGTGAAGAAGTTGTTTCTCACAGAAATAGGATAAAGAGGTACTGTCTTGCATGCTCTGTGACAGTTATGATCTTGAATATGCATAGTGTGATTAATGCAGTCCTTGCAGCCTTTGGTGGAAACATGGGCTAATCTGTAAAAATTGAACTTTTAAAATGTATGATCCATGCTTATCAATCTAAGAAACCATTTCAGCAATGAAAAATATGTTTGAAGGGAAAACAATATTTAAATCAGAGGGTCAACAAACATTTTCTTGAAATAGTAATTCAGTAAAGAAATTGATTCTAATTAGTGTTTAAATCTCTTTTCTTGTCAGCTCTATGTGCAGTGCTTTTTTTGAAGTGAAATGTTTCTTGACACACTTCCTAACGCAAAATTTGTTTTCCTTAGTTCTTTGATGTTGTCATTAAAAGGAAAGACATTTTAAAAAAGCTTCTCTTTAGCAATGGTAGTAAAGGAGGGGAATTGATGTGATATATTAAATTCTCTGGGGCTTTGTGTATAAAGGATCAACAGCTCTGACCTATCTTTATCAAGAATAGAGGAAAGAATTATTTGGTTTTTGTATTATAGTAGCACCTACAGGCTCCTTTCAAAATGGGCTTTATCATATTTGATGTTATACATGTTAATGAGTATCTGTCTTCCAAAAATTCCTAAGTAGGCCAGGCAAAGACTATGAGTAAAACCAGTGTTGCAGTAAGTTGAAAGGAGGTGCCCAAGGTC
Organism: Chloroceryle amazona; assembly: GCA_027560015.1. Taxonomy (NCBI): domain Eukaryota; kingdom Metazoa; phylum Chordata; class Aves; order Coraciiformes; family Cerylidae; genus Chloroceryle; species Chloroceryle amazona. The sequence goes on along the minus strand of JANHFX010015366.1, from coordinate 29,270 downwards.
ATTGATAGTTCTGATGTAGATCTGGGGGAAAAAAAAAAAAAAAAAAAAGGGCAAGATTGCAGAGTATAGGACCCACCACAGTACCCTCAGTCCCTACTGCAGTGCTCTTGAGAGCACAACAGTACTTGGAAAGGGGTTGGGGTACTATATTGAATTGTGATACATGTGCACTACATAGTCCTTAATGCAGTGTACTATAAAAACACATGAGCTTGCTTTTAAATGCTGTGATGGTAAAGCTTGTTGTGATATGCTGTTCATCTTGCACCTGGCAGATGCATAAGCCAAAATATTCCAGGTGTAAGTGAAACAGAAATAATAAAATATGCTCTGTGAAATAATAATGTGAGGTTATGTTTGCTGGGGAATGTGTATGTGTAAGTCATAAATAAACCAGGATTATATAACATCATACACAAAAGCAGTATTAAAATAGCCTTACTAAGGTCAAACTCTAACTTTCAGGAGCTTGGAGGTGATGTTGTGAAGGTTTCCTTCATGATCTCCATTTAACCTTCTGGTGTATATACATTATAATTATATTGCACACACTATGTTTTTTTCACATCAAAATTCTTAACTCATTCAGGAAGGCTTGTTCCTTTTTTCTTACTCTCTTCTGTTCATTCTTTGTGTACAGTCCCTCTACCTGCATTACTGCACATTGTTCAAATAGAACAATTTATATCCTTGTAAATTTTCTAATATGATTTATGATTACACAGTCCAAATATTTAAATGTTCATAGACCTATCAACAATACTTCTGTGAAATGGTATTAGTATCATTATCCTTATTTAAAGATTAGTTATTCCATAGTTTTATCACAGAAAACATCAAAGCTGCTGGATTATGAGTACTAGGAAGTCTAGAGCTCAAGCAAATAGATTATGGTCAAAAATAATAAATTTATTTACCTGATCCAAGATGTCTGGGATCATCCTTCTCAGGGTACTGTTTGGTTCAAAATATAGTTCCTGCATGGAAGAAGTTTGACCCTGTATCACTCCTACAAATACGAACAAGACCCTTTGGCTGAGACATAGACAATGTGAAATGCAAACATTTAACTGTCTATGAAAGTTTTGATTTGTCCAGTATTCTGTCTTACCACTCAGTGAATATGAAAATGCAGAACTAAATTCACCATGGCAACATACTTAAAACATGATTTTTAATTGTGTGTGTGTAATCTGCTATATCTATGGAGTATCTATCCAGCTTTTGTTTGGAGCGGGGGGAACCTTAAGCCTGAAACAACACAAGAATTTTGTGGGTCTCAGTAATCTTTATACATCCCCAAGGGGAGGTACATGATATCCAACCCCATTTCACAAATAGAGTGAATAAAACCAGTATCTGGTCCATTTTAATGATATATAATGTAGATAGCAGCTAACACAACACATCTTGTTTATTATCTGCCTTATGCCATTGTCAAGAATGGAAATTGTAAGACCACCTGCAAATGATGACTGAGTTAACAGAACAGCCAACAATAAAGTTATTTCTCTTTAGATCAAAGGAAATATACTGAGGACTTTTTGGGAATGGTTCTTAGTTTTGGGTTGCAGGTTGGTTTTGGTGTTTATTTTCTTTTCCTGGAAGCACAGTACAGAAGACAGTTGCTCAGTCTTGCAATCAGAGGTCTTTTTTAAATAGCCTGTATCCTAATTTAATTTGTCTATAAGAACATATTGTTTTTCATTTTAAGAAGAAATCAAATTTTGGTAGCACATAATGGAAGCTTTAAAGCTTTTTCTCTGAAACTTAATATAACAAAGACAGTAAAACCCAAATATAAAAAATTGTTTTCTTTTGATGTTTGTTGTTGTTCTTTGTTTGGATTTTTTTGTTTGTTTGTTTGTTTTTGTGGGTTTTGTTTTTTGTTTTTTGTTTTTTTTTTCAAGTCACCCTGATGACTTGGGTACAAGAAATGATAACTTTGGGTACACTAACTCTGATTATCAGATCTGAAAAATATAAATCAATGCGAAAATGTATTCTTCCTTTCTCTGCATAGCACAGAATTTGCTAGAGTGTGGAATACATTTGAAGACTGCTTCAAATGCTGTGTTTTTATTAAAGGATGGTTCATTTCCAGTGTGTTAAAATAACAATCAATTGCATGAAACTTTAAATTTCTAAATGAATTGATTTATTCTGTCTGTATTATTAATGATGAATTGCAGTCTCAGTGTTTTGTTTATATTAATGATGCATCTTCAGTCAATAAACAGCTTCTAGCAAATATTTGAAACCGGCAATCAAATCTGTTGGTATTTTCCATGGATTAATTTGTATTGTATGACATCTGATTTTCTGCTCAAACTTCCTCTCAAAGTAGTGATTATTACAATGTGAACTTTCTGTAGAATATCTTTTGTTAAGAAACCTGATAATTATTGGTTTCCTTATGATATTAAATATTTTCCTTTATCAGCACTATTATTTGTTAACATGACAATTTGGAAATTTGCAGTCCTCCCACACATTCTAAGGCAGCCCTAAATGTAGTATGATAGTACTGGAGAGCAGTGACTGTAAAGAAACCATTTCATGGAACTGTCTGAAAATTAATTATATTCATCATAAATTCTAATACATATATTTCTACTCCCAGATATTTTCTTTCCTTGGACTAAGTTGTGCTCTTTTTGGGTGTTTCTTGCTGCATGCCATAAAAACATTAAAGTGTTCAGGCTATTTTAGTAATCTTCTTCAGACCTCCTAATACTGTTGGTTAGCTGATCTGCAGTTCAGTGTTCTTGTTCAGCTCAAATGAGCTTTTTCCCATGTTCTAGCAATGTGTAGAGATATAAATTGCATCTTTCATTTTGTGTAGGTGTTACACCATTATTTCAGATTATGAATAACCTGGAAAGGCTTGTCACTTTCATAGGAAGAAATGTTTCTGGTCTCCAAGACACACCTCCGCCAGCAGTGCACTCTCAAGAGGTGCACTCTGTTGTTGGCTGTGTTTTTTTTCCTTTCATGTCATGTGTTTCTGTCTTTCAGTCCATGTCCATGACTTCCACTTAGGTTGAGGGCAAGCTTTAACAAGGTGGTACCTTTCTGTAGCTAGAGCTAAAGAATGTCTCTTCAGGTCTAAAGAAACTGATTTTATTGTTAATATGGTATATCAAAGACATTTGTACAGTCAGTATTGACATATTCTTTAATATAGCACTTTGGTCTAGAGTTTTCCCAAAGTAAGCAAGCACAGAAGACTACCAATTGTGACTACAATTACCACCAGCCTTAGCAGCCTACAGAGCGATGTGAACTTGTCACTCAATGCAGAAAATACAGAGTAGTTCAGCTAATGCTCTGCCTGATTCAAAAAGGTCATTTATTCAGACTGAACTCATCATTGTTAGTGTGACCACTTACATGTCAAGGAGATTTCCTCTTGTTATAGGGTAATATATTAAACAGAAAACATTAGTAATGCCAACCTTTTCTTTTAAGATTTTCTCTGTTTGGGTTTTTTGTTTATTTTTTGGTTGGTTTTTCTTTGTTGTTTTTGCTTGTTTGGTTTGGTTTTTTTTTTTCTATTACATAGTAAAAGACCTGTCTCTTAAAGGTCAGGTACTCCTTGATAAGCAAAAATTTTGGCTACTGCAAGATTAGTTTATCTTAGTAGCACCAAAAATATGGCTATCTATCTTGGACCTTTCCCATGGGTGAGGAAATGATGCATCTGCCGGAGCAGTTTAAAGATAATAGGAAGTGTAGCCAGGCAGGAGGCACAGTTTAAAGGCACTGGGGCTGTGGCAGAGAAATGGCTGTGCTACTTCATTCTCAGGTTTATCTTTTGCAACATATAGTTATGCTGAATGCCTGCGTGGGTTGGCTTGCTTTACCTGTCTTACATCTATATGTAAATCTGCTTTGTGTTCATAGGTATCTAATTCCTTAATATTTAATTTGCCTAGAAGCATAGAAACTTTAGGAACATGTTATTTTTTGGTAATATTGGAAACATGGGTTCAGGGCTTTTAATCTCTGATTAATCATGAATATAAGAAACTTTTGTGCGAATGCCATGTGATTTTATTAGTTGCATGTGGAGGATAAATCCATACTCTAAACACAGACCTCAAAGGCCCTAAGTTCAAACGTACCCATGCTATGCCTAGATAATTCAGACCAGTATCCTCTGTAGAGTATGTGTATTACATAGCTAAACTAGTAAATTATATGACTTTTTTTTTTTTTTTTAATTTTAGGAGGCTGTTTATGCTCATTGTCCTTATAAATCCAGTACTGACAATGCAGTAGTTCACATCTTCATTGATAATGAAGCTAACAAAATATATCTAGATATTTGTATAGATAGATCTAGATACTACAAATATGTATTATTACATACTAAATACATTTAAATATACAGGTAATTTAAAAAATACTATTTATATGACTGACTGTGTAGAAATTATGTTGTATTTCAGTATTTCTGAACTTTTACTGACTGAAACGTTTTGCATTCTAAAACTCAGAATATTTGCTCGTATCATTTAACACTTCTGATACTGATTTGTGTGAAGGAAAAAATATTATTACATTCACATGAAGCAAGTATACAGAATTAAGAAATAATCACAAGATAATGCATAAAATGTTTTATAGCTTGTTTACAATAGCCACCCAAGGATGCAAATAAGCGTAGGCTTCTGCAGTTTTCTCTCATGTCCACTGATATAAGGCTTTGATTTGGAAGAGTGCTATGAAGGTGCCTTTACCTATGCAGCTATGGTTTGTAAATCAGAAGGAGAGCACAGATTTATATTCTTTGTGTAGATTGAATGAGGGAGATCCAAAGGCCCTTAAGCTTCCGTTAAGATTCCTGGAAGAACAGAACAGAGCCTGGATTTCATGTTTCTGAAAGCAGTTAGGGTAGCTCATGAATAATTTTGAATCAAATGACTTTTGAGAGAGCACAGTCCTCAGGCCCAAAGACTTTAAATCTTGATTAGATTCAGGCCTCATGGTTTGGAGTAAAAATATATTTATGTATTCAGAGTTAGAAATTAAAAGAAATTGCTGTCTCCTGAAAAAATGAAAGCCAGCTTTTGTTGAAGAATCCCTTTAATTATATTTCTAGTCTACTTTTTATTTAAAAAAAAAATCATTAAGTAATCTTCACTGCTGTCTCTAAAAATATAACTTGGTTTAGATAATTGGCTGTTGAAAGTGATCGGGCTTTTATGTAATTGCAGCATGACTCAGTGATAAGATGGGAAGAAGGTATATCATCTATGCAAAGTTATCAGGACATGCATGTTGCTGCACTTTCCATTATAATATTTGTCTTCCTTCTGTCTCTATTCCAGACAAGCACTGAATATTTGTATGTTTTCATGCACAGTTCCGTCAGCATATTTTGTCACTATGCAAGCCTCCCTTATTTCTTTGTAATAGCTGCTAAACATCAAGCAGCGCTGCCTTTTTTTTTCCTTTCTTTTTTTTTTTAGCTTGTGATGAAGGTTAGATGACAGCGATTTGTCTAAAGCGACCAAATCAGCTTTCATCTTTGGCCAGAAATAGATTTTTAAACTAGTTCATGGTGATAGACTGGCAGAGTAAGTTGTACAGAACAGTCATAGGTGATACCGAAGCAATAACCTGGTAATACTATTCTTGGTATTGGACTGCATATCACGTTGCAGTAGAAACTGGTTTAAAATTGTTTAAGAAATATGTAAGTAAACAGAAGTAAAAGTCTGAGAAGTTCTAATCAAATTGAGTTGCATGATTTAAATACTCTGGAATAACTTCACAATCACGTAAGAAAAGATGGGTCCTTTGTGAAAAAAGTTATTACTGGAGTCCTTGAAGCAAGTGCTGGAAAATGGCTTTTCCATTACTTCAGAGGTAGCATTAAAGTACCATGAAATTCAGAGCTTATAGTTTTATCAGACATTTTTATACCAGAATTTAAGCATTTCCCTTATAGACCTAACAGACAGAATTTTAAGAGAACTGATATACCTGGATATGGATCACCAAGTGATTATTAAACAGCAAGTGATAAATCCCTCAGATTTTAAAATATTGTAGATACTCATATATCATTCACTGATATTACAAAACATATTTGGGTTTAATTAAAATTCCAGTGTATATAGAACTTGCTTTTGTAAAAGGAAGCTGCTAATTTAGCTGAACTGAAGCCAGCTCTTACATCTTTTTATTTATTTTTTTTTTCCCAGTAGGTAAGCCTTTACAAGTTAAATGGAATTATTTGCCTCTTATAAATTGGAACTTTGTGATCATTCCAATTATTGTACTTGGTCGTGATAGGAAATTTTATTTCCTGTTGCAGTGTCACCTGCAGTCTATAGAAGAGAAAATTTGCATTTTATTCCTCCCTGGAGACAGGTTATAAGAAGAAGAATTAGTAGATAAACCAGAACAAGTCTGAAATAAAGCCTTTGCACTGACTGTCCACCCTATCATCAGTCTCCCCTTGCCAGCAAATTCATTGAAGCAATATTTTTTTCAGACCTGCAGATTATTTAAGCTAGCTGTGGCTGATGACTCCAAGAACATGGCTGCTATCACCTGGGTTATAAATAGCAGTAATTGCAGTGGGAAGAGAGGTTATATACCTGTCTCCAAGCCAAAACATTTTACTGAAGGATCACTCTCAGAAAAAATAGACCAGGGGAATGGGAACATTTCTAAAGAAATACGGGTAAATGGCATGGTACCAGGGCAGGGCAAGAGGAGTTGCAAGATAAGAGCTCCATATCCAGAGGTATGGCTTACAGGAATCCAGAATGAGAGAGGAACTAGGCAGCTCAAGAGGTTAAAGAGGCCTTGCCACATGTCTCTCTATGGCAGTTTTTCTGTCTTAAATAAGGATAAAGGAACACGGTATTTCTTAAAAGCTTCTTCCTTTTCTGAGATACTTGAGTGCATGCCTAGTACATGTAGTTCTTTTCATCAGTTACTGGGCAGAGGACTACAATTTGAATATTACTGGTCAGCGTTAATGTTACAGAAAAATATAGTGTATTGTAGCCATAGTGGTTTATAATCTCTCCTTGTGATAAAGGACAAGGCACAGTGAAGTCTGGTCAGTGCTTGGCTGTAAATCTATCAGGAGCTTGAGGTGACTCATAGGACTGGTTGCTAAAGGCAAAGGAGGATAAATGATTGCATTAAGAGAATGTTGCACGAAGTTTATTCTCTTGGGAGAGCTGTAAATCTGAGGTTTGATCACTCTAAAGTTTTGACATTCTATTTCATCTTTCTTAAGTTGCTTTCAGAAGTGACAGCTAGTGATGTCCAGACCAAATTTCACTTTACGTAATTGTTCTCTGGCTTTGCTGCAGTAAAACAGTGTAATCCCATCCTCTCCTGCAATATGGTCTGGTGTTACTGCATTTTATAAAGAATTGTTCCTTCTTCCCTAAAGCATATGTATTGAAGGGAAAATAGGCAAATCAATTCTGACAGAATCATTTTAAGCAAATGAGCAAGGAAACAAGGTTGCCTAAGCCTTTTCATGATTAAAGCCTGCTTCCTGTAACTTTTAGTTTTACCAGACTGAGATTTGTGTCTTGGAGTTTTCCATGCCTGATCTCTGTCTTAGGACACCTTTTTTTTTTTTTTAGACCACTTTCTAAGTGCAAATTGAGACTGAGGTATGAACTCTTTGCACTGAACAAGATTTACAAGTATCACTTATAATTGTAAGACCTGATCACTGGAAATAAATTTGGTTTAAACTGGTAACATCCGTGTTAAAATTTTGTGAATTGTTGCATGCTTTTAGCAAGGTGACACATTTCAATAAAATTCACGTGGCAGTCTTCTGTTTGGATAATGTAAGAAGTAACTGAGAGCTGAGAAGTCACAAGGTACCATATATTGCATTACGTATATTCTTTAAAGTAATTTAAACTTAGTTCTTGGTAGGATGAAGTCATAAGCCTTGAAAGAAATTAATCTTTTCAGTTACCAACAAGCTAGGGCAACTACCCAGAGTTGAAGAGCAATGGCCTCCATTTCATGACATTCTTTCACTTGATCACATCATTGTAGTTAGGAGACAAAGTTATCTAGATTTAATAAATTTTCATTTGCTATGAGAGCATATGAAATATATTTCCAATTGACTTAAATTTAAATACTCCTTGATGGATGAAAAACTGACAGGCAGTAATGCAAAACTACTGAATGATCAATGCAAGTGCAGTAATGATAGGCAGGAGGATCTATTGAGGGCATCGTTGGTAGCCCTGCTTATGCTGCATGAAGATTTTCAGTAGTGATTTTTTGGGAAAAACACCACATATTTATAAAACACATTGATTACACTAAAATTGAAGAGAAAGTAAGGAATGGAACACGAAGTGACCATTAATATAGATGGGCAATAACAAATTTAGATCTGTTATATGGGATAGATAGGAAAAATGCAGGTTGAGTTTAAAAAGAAATCTTGTCATGGTGGAAATATCATTTTGTATTAGGATATAGTTTAGCACTACTGGGCTCCAGTGCAACAGCATCAAAGCTGGACAGCTCGGTATTGGAAAGATGTGCGCTGAAAGAGGACATAATGAGTTGAACTTACAATAGTAAATCATTGTTAGAGATTGATCTCTGCCTTGCAGAATTAAGAGGTCCAGAGTGGCTCAGGTAAACAACATTCACATTAATGCCCTCTAGACTGGCTTGATGGTGTTTCCACCATGTACAGATTTGCCTCCCTTGCTCTACATGGGGCACCTCTGTCACTCCCCAACGTACTTATATGAGCACTGGATGTAGAACAGAAGGGGAGAAGTTCATTTTGTAACCTTAAATAGAGAGAAGCCTAAGTCACAGCCCACCAGAGTGGTGATTTACAGCATAATGTCAAGGGCATGACAGTCAGCAGTAGTCAATTCCTCAAACAGGAGAGCTGGTCCTGGTATAAGATGCCATTAAGTGGTGCTGCCTTTTTCATACTGTCTATCAGAAGGACAAGCTGAAGCTAGTACTCACCACTTCACCTCAGTTGTGCACAAGTGAATATTTTCTCTTTCTTCGAGGAAGATAGATAGTCAGCGAGATATGACCCATCATGTCTAGAAATCTGTGTATCCTCACCATTCCAAAAAACTTATAGTCAGATAGGTCATTGGTCTTTATTTTAGAGATAGATATCTTTAACTGTATACCTTCAATGTCTTCCACCCCATTCAGACTAACAGCATATGCTAGATGTTTTTAAAAAGCCCAAAGTGACTGTATTGGTACAAAAATGTATCACTCAATTATTGTTCTTTCCAAACTAATGCAGTTGATGACTGCTAACCTGAGAGTTATTAGGTATGATATCAATGACATGTGCCATTTGTAAAAATGAAATTGTAACTTTAAATCACACAAAGCATTACTGTCTAACACCACCTATTAATAAAAAGGTTTGTGGTAGAAATACTATAAATGCCAGAATCAAGGTGCTAATGAGATTTCTTCTGTAGTTCTATTAATTTCAAACATGTAGTGTTTGGTTTAGAATCTCAAATAGCAATCTAAATCTAGATAGATATTCCCCAGGGGAGTGTCAGTGCATGTTGTCAAATCTTAGCAAAGTAAAACTTACAAATGTTTTTACAAAACCAAAAAAGTTTTTTTGGGGTTTACTATTGTGAGGTGTGTTTTGTTTTGTTTTTTTTTTTAATCTCCACTGTATTACCTATTTTTCTAAAAGTAGAACTGTTGCTGAAATGAAAGTGATTATGGGATAAACAATGTTTTTTGGATTTTCTATGGTTTTAGGATTGAGTAAGGGTAAATAAAGTCTGTTAAAGATCTTTGGTCGAAAGTGTTAATTGAAAAATAATTGAAGTATATTAAGATATGTGACAATTTTTGGTTTTAATTTTAATATATGAGTAGGTACTTAAACTAAAATAAAAAATATACTGGTCATTAAGGTCTAGCATGTTGGTTATGGAAAATAATCCACAATATTATCCAATATATATGATGCTATTACTGTATATTGAGGCAGATTTTCCAAGGTGAGAGCTAGTACTATGAAGCATATTCTGTGATATTTTCCTTTAAGGTGCTACTTGGTCTACATGCAGTTCTCAGTGAGTGCCTTGCTGTCATGTGAAAAATGTATTATAAAAGTTGCCTGTGAATATGTTCACGTCAGTCACTTTGTATGAAAACAGAAATTCCATCTGAGCAATGACCTGCAGAGAAGAGGGCAAAAGAATGAGCAGAAGGATCTATGCCAATAGTATGTCCTATATCTCGAGGAGAATGACTTTCTAAGATTAATTCATTTTAAGCCAACAGAATCACCTTGTTTTATGACCAAGTAGTAATCTCAAGGTCTGTGCATTAAGTTCTGTCATTATGAAATGAGGATTCTGAAGTCCTATAAAAAAACATGACCTGTTAGAAAAATTCAATGCACAAAGTCTATTTGCAAAGATTGTGTAATAAATTGTGATTCATTGTGTGATTGTGATCAGCATGTAGTAGAAAAAAATCTTGAAAAAGATGGCGTATTCTTTTACGGTCTTCGTTTTAGACACATTGCTTTACTGCTTTGCTCTTTATCTGAGTTTAAATAGTTTTTACATCTTCACTTGCATATTTTCACAGGATCTATTTTACAGCACTGAGAGCTTTAAAAGAAAAAGGAAAGCTGCTTTTTTTTTTTTCTTTCTATTGTTCTTTATAGCATCTTATGCATTTGAGCATTAATGTTTCAAAGGCAAGACTAGGCATGTAATAGTGAAGCATCACCTTCCTTGCTCCTTTTTGAAACAGATTATGGCCAATGCCTTTTCCAGAGGAAGAATCATATACAGCATCCCTAAGTCTCCTGCAGCACTGGCCTGGAATAAAAGTTATAGCCCAGTGGGGAGCAAACCAGTACTGCTAAGCATGGATGAGAAATGAGGTAGACGCCCTTCCTCATGGCTCCTTTTCTGCTGGTCAGTGTGCCTGAGCTGAGACAGAGGCAGGAATGGTCTGGACATCCATTAAGTGGTCACTGATTGTGTCCCATGCCGTTGAATTACTGCCTGATACACAACTGTGTGTAACCCTTGTTTTTTTTTACCAAAGGTAGAATTTAGTCCTTTGTAACGAAAGGATAGAGGTGTTTGCCGTCTTTGTGAAAACTCCATTTTCACTGCCTCTCAAATGGTTTACAAGTACAGTTCTGTTTTAAATCGTGATGACATTACAGATTTGTAACTTGCCTTTATGTGATATGAGCTCAGTTTACACCCCAAGTTTTTTCATTCTTCCGTGCTTGAAGTACTTGAAAATATTTTTCTCTTCCAGCAAGCCTACAGACCCTCTGTATTTAAATACCCCATGTATTTAAGAGGCTTGCCAGTTACCAAACTTCAACAGTGTAAGGAACAACAGATGGAGAGCATAACAACTTTACTATCTCGGTAGAAAGCCAAAAAGCATCAGTGTCTGACACATGGGCCCAGGAGCACATAGACTGTTATGATTTATTTTTTTTCTTGAAAAATTGGATCTTAGAAGATCTCATTTGACTCACAAAATGTGAAAGGTATAGTTGGATGTATACAGTTTTTAATATAAAAATGCATTGGCAGTAGGTTTCTTATTTACATTCAGGTAATCACTCAAGGGTCTATAACCATAATAATTTTAAAATAAGTAGTTATAATACTTCATTCTAAGAATCTCTGGTATAGAGTACTGTGTTATTGAACTGAGTAACACACTTATAAATCTTTCACTTGTATTGTTTTGTGCACAGAATCTTGAACTATTCTGCTGCAGACTATTGAACTAAATGTCATTTCTTCTGCATACTATGATTAACGATATGCAGGCCTTTGAAACTTTGAACTATTCTTTCCTAAACATATCAATGCATGATTTTTTCTTTCTTTTTATTCCGGTGATGTGACCCCTGAATCAAATCAGGCAATGCTTGCCTTAGAATTAGTCCCTGTTGCTTTGAGAGCAAGCCAACAAGGGATGTGTAAATTATGCAGACAGTAAATCCCAACTGTGTGCCGTTTACTTGCACAACAAGCTCAACTTTAATTAAGCCAGGGCCTAAGATCCTTTGCCAAATTGCTTTCAATACTGATTTTACAGTTCATAGAGCAACTTCCTCACCTATATGAAAGCTGTTTTAACCCTTCAAAAACCTGCCTGTGGTAGAACATATGTGATAAGGAGACCTCATAATACAGTGGCTGACAGAAAATGCTCCATGATAAATGTAAATGCTTTAGCAGATTGCAGACTTGCATTTAACAATGCAAAGTTTTGGACTTCTTTGGTGCAACAGGCCTATGATTGACATGAGCTACCACTATAGTGTCAGCATTGCATCTATGAGATTATCTCCTGCTAACATCAAACTGAAAGGATTGGAAAAGGGTGACTTAGAGAGCACACCCAGTATTTGGAAGTGAGATAAGTTCTCGTGATTCAAGAACATGGAACCTCCCATGTGAACTGTGAAGGTATCTCCCAGTGAGTGGAACCCATTCTAGGGATGCTTATTATTATTATGTGGGTTTTTTTTTCCTCCATGAGGACATAAAATATGAATCCATTTTTCTTATGTTCTAGAGAGATATAAATTTCTGTTCTATTACAGCTGCCAGATAGAAACTGCAACTGTCTCACCTCAGAGGGAATGTGATTGCTCTAATTTATATTCTAGAGTGTTTAATGTTATTTCTAAAAAATACAGGGTTTAATTTTCAGTAATAAAATTCAGTTCTGCATCTAACAATAAAATGCATCTAAACTGTCATTTTTAACAAAAAAGAAATTGAAAAAAATCAAATTTACAAAATTAGTGACAATTAGGTGTGTATGGTTAAAGATGTGCTGTTAGTGGTTTGGACTTAATTTGGTGTACTGAAAGAGATGAATTTAACAAGACTAAAATAAAATGTCAAGAAAATAAAAGAGAAAGTTTTAAAGAAGAAATACGAATCAGGATTGGAAGGATTTTTTTTGTGCTTTTTTTAAAACCACTGTGCTAGCTCTGATAAAGGACTTAGTGCTTTAAAGCATGTACAGAAGCAAAACAGAAGAACAAATGTTGCATAAAAAATTGTGGTTGGTTGAGGGGAATTTGTTCTGTGCGTCTTCTGGTGTTGTGGGGAGGGAATATGTTTTTTGAAAATGAGACACCTCTATAATGTGCAAGAGCTCTTTCTGACAGGCTCTAATGAGTTTCAACAAGTTCTCTCTGCTTACTCAGTTAATTTCTAATTTCTGTTAGACCTCTGATGAGGATGGGAATTTTGACTTCTAAGATTAAAGGGAAATTTTGGCGATTGACAGTCTGTTCTAAAGATATGTATGTTAGGTACAGCCAGATACAGGTCTGTCACTGGATTTCAAAGCTTTTTACTTATTAGGAATTTCAAAAATAGTTTAACCTTCATTATGCCTCAGACCTTTTGAATGAAGTTGTCTGTGACTTGATGTTGAAGGTTAAAATTCAAATTGCTGTGAGTCCTGGTCATTGAGTTTAAAGCTATTATCGGCCAGTGTTATTTCTACCACACTGATCATATACAGATCTAACGCATGCTGTTATGTATTTTTATGTGAGATTTCCCTTTAATGCAATATCTGGAAACATAATAATTTACTACTAAAATGTAACCTCTCTGTGTAAATATTAATGCCTAGTTCAGATTATATCTTCAACATTATCTTGTGCGCTAGCATTGTTTCTTCTCTGAGATTTTTAGTTCCTGTAAGATACTCAGTGGATTAAGGTACATGTTTCTCTTGGTAATTTAAAAACTCTGTACAGTATTGAGCAGTAATAAATATTCCACCAGCTCCTTTTAGTTTTCAACTCATGGTCATACAGTTACTCAGCAGATGTTGATTCCTTCCTACACATCCTCAGTTTTACTGAACTTTTCTGTGTGTATTTTTTTTTTGCTTCATAAGCTTGCCATTGGTGATCATGTAAAAATTAGGCTTGGAAATATTCAATATCTACTTCTCAGATATACTGACACTTGATGACTAGAAAAAAAGATAGGAAAGAGCTACTGAAAAGCTTGGAAAATCTAGACTTGAGAAAAGATATGGAGATGTGTGCAATACTTCAGAAATAAACAAAAATTAATGAAGCTTCTGTAGATAATGATAGCTCTTTCCTCTCATTGTTTCTAGTTATAATCTGGTTCTGTTGTGAAATCTTCTGTAATCTCATCATTATGTCTTACTCATTAGTTTAGGCTTAGTAAAAAAAAGTCACATTTTCCTTTTCCAGCCTCATGTAACTCTTAGTCCTTCCACCCAAATTTCATGCAATATTCTTCAATGTACTGACTATAACATATGGCCCAGTTCATCTTGACTTGGTGAATAGCAATTCCATAGTGCTCAGTCCTGTGATATTTTAGAAAATTACTAAGTTTTCATTTTTTTTCTGAGCCCAGTTGCTTGTTTCTGAATCTTGAAGCTTTGTACAAGTATTTTTTCAGTGGAGCCTACAGAGGAGTCCTAGCTCTCTTCAACTTCTAAATGCTCTGGTTTTCTTGATATTGCTGTTTTACTCCCAACAGTCATCCTATTTGGTCTTTTGGGGGTAGCGTATTCTCTTCTTCTAATATCCCTTCTTTATGAGGTACTTAGTCCTTGTAAGGTAGAGTTTGAGTAAGGACTTGTAGTTTATAAAAGTTTTGATAGAGATCAAACCTGTTATCTAGAGGCATGTCACATGTTGGAGAGCCTACAGCTGCCTGACTGTGGGTAGCCGAGAATTCCCATATGTCCAGATCACCAGAAGGGCAAGTTTGTTAAAATGTACAGACAAAAGTGTAAGTTAATAATAGCAAATATGCATTTTGAAAAGATACCAAGCTTCCTAAAAGAGGCTCTATCTAGCATGTGCCAAAGATGAATTCCCAGCATTGCTAGCACTTAAAACCATCCCTTCCAATTCCCAAAGCACATGTTCAGTGGTATGTAATCTACAACATTAGGCCTCCAAAAGAATAAAGTTTAGGCAGGAAACTTATGTAATATTAACATAGCTTTTTGTTGTGGTTTAACCCCAACCAACAGCTAAGCCCCACACAGCCACTTGCTCGTTCCCCTCCCTCCACTCAGTCCACCAGTGAGATGGGGTAGATAATCAGGAGGGTAAAACTGGGGAAATTCATGGGCTGACTTAAAGACAGATTAATAGATAAAGTAAAAGTCACACATGCAAGCAAAATAAAACAAGGAATTCGTTCACTACTTCCCATCAGCAGGTAGTTGTTCAGCCATGTGTGGGAAAGCCATGCATCACCCATAATAGTTACTTGGGAAGAGAGACAGCATAACTCCAACTTCCACCTTAACTTCCTTCTTCGTCCCCTAGCTTTATATGCTGAGCATGTCATCATATGGTATGGAATATCCCTTTGGTCAGCTGGGGTCTGCTGTCTCAGCTGTGTCCCATCCCAGCTTCTTGTGCACCCCCAGCCTACTTGCTGATGGGGTGGTGTGAGAAGCAGAAAAGGCCTTCACTCTGTGTAAGCGCTGCTCAGCAGTAACTGATTTTGGTCACAAATCCAAAACATAGCCCTATAACAGCTACTGTGAAGAAAATTAACTTTATTTCAGCCCAAACCAACACACTGCTACTTAAAATGTCTACAGGGAGATATACTAGCTATGGAGAGCAACATCTCTGCCATTCAGGACTCTGCTTCTAGGACGCTGAATGTCAAAGCAAAACTTCAGAGGTATTTGCTGAGCAGAAGTCAGCCATGGCCTTGTTAATCGCACTCCATTTCAAAGATGAAACAGGAATAATACTGAAAAGCTCAAAAGAGCAGATAATTATTAAAATGGTCAAGGGTCTGTTGAGCATAACATAGGAAGAGAAGCTGAGAGTGGTGGGGGTTACAGCCTGAAGAAAGAAAGATAATCGGGGATATAATTGCAATTGTCAGTTAACATGTGGGTGGAGGAGGGTTTTAGAGAAAAACTGGATTCCTCTTGGAGGTGTGCAGAGGAAAGACAAATGGCAGCAGATGCTTGGTTTGACATATGGGAGTGGGGGAGGGTTGATGAGGAAAAAGAAGCTTTATGTTTGTTTATTTCTCTTAGTAAACAAATGCTCAGGAATTGAAACAGTATTAAAATGGAAAAAAAGTTTATACTGTCAGAAATGGTAACAAGAGTTAACCCCCATGGTGTGGAAAATGTCAATTCCCATATTGTGAAGTGGAACTTACACCTTGTTTCTCCTGAAATACCTTGTATAAACTGGGAATACAATACAGAGAATAGGAACGTAATGCACAAAATCTTCTCTCTATATTTGAATTGCTGAAAGAGAATTCTATTTTAAGGTAGACTGACCTATCTTTCAAAAATTATTCCATCAGTAAGTTTTTTTTAGTCTTATTTTATTGTGTTGTCCTCATCACTGTTTTAATTTTCCATGAGGTGTTGGCCCATTCTTGCATCTAAAGTTATATCATGTCTGTTTTCCCACCTCCCATATCTCTCCCAAGCCCTGTTCTCAGGAGGGACTGGAAGTAGACTTTGGGAGAGGATGTGAGCTTTGGTCTTTGATCATTTTCCTATCCTACCATGGGTGAGAATAAAAATGTTGATCTCATGGCAAAGTACTCAAGGCTTTTAATTCACTTCTGTTAGTTGGAATTTACTTTATATTGCCCTGAAAGGGAAGCCATGTTTAGAGAAGTTGTTTTAACCCAATTGTAATTTCATTATCAATCAAAGCAGTGGAAATAGTGGGCTTATCTTAAAATTAAAAAAAAAAAAAAAGTCCTGGTTCCTTTATGAGCAAAGGGAGGGAGGGAACACTAGAGATCAAGGAAGAGTGCAAGTGAAGTGGGACTGGCTCCAATATTTTGCTTAGGAAGGAGAGAGGGAATCTTCTAACTCCTGACTACATCCCCTCTCTTTCCCCACAACTGTTAAATATTTTTGTTTGTTTGTTTAAAATTCAACCAGTAAGATTCTCATTTCAAGTATTCAAACTTCTATTGGGAAACTAGAATCAAATTGTCAGTTTTAATGTGTTTTTGTTTGTTGTTTTTTTTTTTTTTTCCCCCTCATCTATTTACCTCATAAAGGTAAAGGGGTGGGGGGGAAGAGAGAAGGAGAACACTACCAATTGTAAGGACTGGCAGAAAGGTCCTTAACATTTCAAAATAGACATTTTTATACTTTGCAGTCTACAGAAGGAGAGTGAATTGATTCAGGACCGTTCCTTAAAGCACGAGTCATTCCATGAGACAAGATAAACATGGGACAGACAAAATTCTAGCATGGTTATCAGTCTCTTTGCTGAGCTCATATGATGGGGAACGAGTAGAGAGTTAACCAATACTCAGGGCATTTCTTACCTCATGCTCATATGCAGAATGGATTTGAATATGCCCCGAAGAGATTATTGGACATCTGTAGTGTGTAGACCCGATACTGAGGTCTCACAGGTATTGCTAGCAAAAGGAGAGGAAGGAAGGAAGGAAGAAAAAAAAAACAACAACAAAACAACAAACAAACAACAACAACAACAACAACAAAAAAAAACAAAACACAAAAAAACAACACCCAAACCAAACTAATAGGATTTGCTTTTATCAGCAAAAGAAACCTACAAGAAACTGAGTTACACCCAAGAAAGAATGCCAGATTTATGAGGGGGTGGTGAGTGGGGGTCAATGTAGGTGTGGAATAAAGTGGCCATTACATTTCAGGAATTTGTATTTGTTTTCTTTTTATTTGGTTTCATTTTTCATTCATACATCACCCCTAACCTTTGGGGTAAAAGGTATTTCACATTAGCATAAATATTAAGCAGATGCCATTTCTGCTACATAAAGAACTTTCAGCTAATCATTTTTCCATGCATTTAAATAGGAATATTAGAATGAGGGTAATTACTTTAGTTTTCCATGAGTGATCCATCAAGACATTGGCTTTCACTGTATATTGTTGCACAGATTAGTAAGTGTAGAATTAAATTAGAAACCAGTGTTGGAATATTTGAAATTTTTTGACAAGTCTGATATTTTTTATTTTTTAACAAAGTTAGGATTTTATTTGTAAAATGTATTCCCCTCTTAGGAAGAAGTTGTTTTGTCAAGAAAAGGTATGTCAGATTGGATTATTTTAGTGTTAAGATATGACCAGTTATATGAAGGAATAATGTAGGAGTGAAATTGTGTGAACAAATAAGCTAGAGAAGTTATTTTAAAGTAAAAGATTACAAATTATTATTCTTATTGTTGTTACTGTTTTGTTTCACATCAAAAATACCACTGCTGGCATTGGGGAAGAATAGTACAGAATTGTTGAAGCAAATGTAATTGCAACTAACAAGTATGACTTGAGCAAAAATATCTGAGAGTTTCAGATTTGTCTGTTATCAAATAAAAAGAGCTTTCCTTTGCTCTTCCAGTTTTTGGTATTGCAACCTGATAAATTTTATTTCCCAAGTCTTTACAAGAGTATTCCACATTCAAAACATCACACTGAAAAATTTGTATTTTTTATACGTAAGGCTAATCAGCTGCCTCAAAAGATGTCTCACTAAGCTAGGCTTGTGAGGAACTGCAAAAATTACACACCAACACATACTATCCATTTTACTTAAGCACAAGAATGTACTGTTCATCCCTATCCAGGTACAGAGCAATGCTTTTTTTGTATCCCTCTCTGCTAGACTGTATGCTTGAAAGCTGATCACCAGCTAAGCTAATGATGGGACTTAGAAAGAAATTTGCTTTTTGAGAGAAACACTGCCAGAATGAAGTATCAGAGGAACTGCTTATTGCATGATCGCAGATCTGATATTAACAGGATGCTTTGTCAATGGCTGGAAAAATCCTAAGTAGGCATTGACTTCTCTTGCCAATATGAAGATTTACTGGCGCAAGAGATATTGACTTCAGCAAATCCATGACATTATTATATCTCAAAGATTAATAAATCTTGTTACCAGCCAAAACCATAAGTCAATATAATTATGCTTGATGGTGCGTGTTTTCCCTAAAGATCTCAGCTTTGTATTATACTTCCAAGAGATATCAAAGTAGTGAGAAAAAACAACTAAAGGAGAAGTTAGTATAAATGGCCACGTCTACATTATCATACGTCTCTGGGTCTTTGTAAAAGGCACTTGCCTGTTTCTGTATTATTTCATACGTTTTTTTTAAATGGATTGTTTTCTCATGAAAAGTTGGACTCCTTTTCAGCAATAGGATTTAATTTTTATTAATGGAAACTAGCCAGATGACACATGTGTGTGTTCACAGGAGCTTCATAATTCACAGATAGTCTCATTTCCAAATTATATTCTAAAATATTCTAATGTACTGCATAGGGTTGTGGTTTGTTGAAGAAACCAAGTTTTATAATGCCTGAAGGAAAACAGTGCTGCAGTGTGCAATTTAGTAAAAAATCAAAAGCATGCTCTTAATATCCTGATTACTTTTGAGCCCATTTATTGTTCTGTGGAATAAGCAATTTTTATTTTAAAGGACTCTGACACTGATTTTACCTAGGGTTTATTTTCATCATGGGGGTTTTGTCTTGGGTTGTGTTCTTCGAAGCAGATGGAAGGCGGGAGAGGCCTAGGAATGCTGCTCGCCTGTCCCTTTGCCTGAGGTGAGAGTCCGTCCCCCTTGCCATCCTGCCTGGGAATGGTGTGGGACCCAGCTGAGATCTAGCACATGGATGCTCCATGTGCGGAGGGCGCACAGTAGAATTACTCAAGATTCACAATTTCCACAGTGAATAGTTCAACACAGAAGCATCATTGCTTTGGGACTGAATTTATGGTTGTACAGGAATTTCTGTTCTCTATGAAGTGTGTATAACTAATGGTGCAGGAGCAGGGAGCAGCCACGAAAATTCCTTTGTACTGGATTAGCCTTGACTTTCTGGATTTATAACTGATTTTACAAATATGAGGGAGCTTCTGTCTGAAAATACATTAACTTTTTTTGTATTTTTTTATTTTCCAAGCTAGTGCATGATTTCAGATCTTTTAGATGACTGTCTTGCTGAGCTCTATTTTCTTCTCTCAACCATGGTATTTTCTTTAGCTATTGACTTTATCAGCATTAATAGCTTCTCTTCCCAGCTTACAAAGTAAGCAGCAATAATGTTATTTGGAAGTTCTGGGTTAATCTGTTGATTTTAGTGTATACATGAAATACATAAGCTAGTATATTTTTGAATAAAAATGGGAAGGTTCATAAAATGTAGCCATATATTACATATTTTTGAAGAAAATATTAAAAAAAAATAACATTATATGAAGACCTACAGTTGCACAGCAGTGGAGGTAAAAGCTCTGTACATGAGTTTAATTTGCTTTTGTGACAAACCAGTTACCAAATATGCATTTTAACAAAATGAAGATACTGATGTTTTTGAGGAAGAAGGTAAGATTTAAGTTTGTCCTTTCTTTTCAACTGCTTTAATTTCAAATTTGTCACCAAGTCGAGGTGAGAGGGCTTTAATAAAATATCAGGTGGTCACCTTTTTCCTGACAAGTCTAAGCTATTTCTCAAAGGACAACAACAGCATTAAGAATAGGTCTTCATCATATTTAATACAGTTGGGATTGCAAAACAGTTTCTATATAATGTGAGGGGATGTAAAGTATTAATGGCTCCATAAAATAAAGCAGCAAAATACCTTCCCATAATCTTCCTTTTCCGCCCACAAATTACATAAATGATTGCTTTACTTCAGAGTAAAAAGAATTGTCAAGCACTTGTCAAAAGTACAGATTAGATCAGGGAGATTTCTCATGTTACAGAATCATATCAATTATTATTTTATTTTTTTGGCCACCTATTCTGTCATTTCTTTGTTATCCAAAAGTTGAGATGGTTGGACTTGCATGATTAGCAAGAAGCTAAAAGCAAAAAAAAGCTGCATATAAATTTTTACAGAATTACGGTAGTTTTTAAATCATCTGCCCTTTTTTGCTCAGGAGGTTTCAAGGTGGCCTGCCTCCTAGAACAGGTTTTTCTGCTAATAAGACAATGCTAACCTTGCAGGAAGAAAACAGTTTCTACTTCATCATGAGGAAAATCTTCTTTACTGTGAGGGTGACAGAACACTGGAACAGGCTGCCCAGAGTTTGTGGAGCCTCCTACTCTGGAGGCATTCAAAACCTGCCTGGACATAATCCTGTGCAACCTGCTTTGGTAGGCCAGTTTGACTAGATGTTCCCTAGAGGTTCCTTCCAATCCCTACAATTCTGTGATTCATCTGTAGACACAAAGATCTTTTTATGTGTGTATGTGAATTAGTATAAGTTGTCCAAACCAAATTTTGTTGGATATACCCTTTTTTAAGTATCCTAAATATTGCACTTCATATTTTAAAAAAAGTTTCACAAATGTATTTTCCCCCTTAACGTGGTATGTTCATCACAGTGCAGAGCACAGCACAGGTGACTGTATGAAAAAGGAGATGTAACAAAACCTATGGTAAATGAGTGTGTAGTAAAATCTAACTTGGTCACTTTCAGTTTTGATAATCTTCCTCCCTTTCTCTTCTGAATTGATGTGCATTCATCTTCTAGCCAGTGATGCCCTATGGCATCTGTAGTCCTTTGGGAGAAATCTCATCTACAAGTCTGCATGCTAATCTGGGAGGAAATTTTGTCAGTATTGCATTGTGGTTGAGTGAACCATCACGTTTTGGGGAAATGTGAACATGGTTAGATTGTTTTCTTCTCAGAAGGTTCTAGGGAGTGCAAAGGAATGTGAAACTGTAGGAGTAGAGGGGGAAGCAACACCTGTGGGAAAGGCATTGAGGAGAGCTGTGCCAGAAAAAAAAGGAAAAAGCAGTATGATAAGTAAAGATGTAGTAAAAAAGTTCTGCTGTTTTTGTGAGGGTAGTGGGGATTAAAAACCCCCCAAAGCTGTACGAGGGGGTTTCATGAAAATTAAAGACAAATATTTACCCAGTAAGGGTATGTTGCACTGTGCATGAAACTGAATTATAAACCTTTGCTGTCCCCTCTAGTAGGGGTTCAATGTGTAATCTGTGATTCAAGCCGTTGCTCATACTTTTTATATTCTTCCTTCTTGGTTGGTTGAATCCCAACCCAGTTTGTTCTTTAAGCAAGCATGGGGAGCAATAACCATTAACCTTTTTAAAGTGGCTTTTTAACATGTCAATAGTTTAGATATTTTGCTTCTTTTTGCCATTAACCTTTCTGATGGGACAGTGCACTGTGTTTTGCTTACTTCAGCGTGTCATGTACATTTTCACCCCTTGCCCATTTGCAGGCGCTGTATTTCATGACAAGAAGGATTGAGGGAATGTAGTGGGGAAAGGACATAGGCAGTGCATGCCACACCTTTTTCCCTGGGCACATGATCAGCTAGTGTGACCCTTATTAAGAAAAATAGCCCACTAAAGAAGTGTCCTTGTTTGGGTGCAGAAGCAGTTCCTCTAACACTATCACTGGCACTTGCTACAAGGCCTTAATTGCCAACTGTGATAAGGTATTGCAACCAAAGCCCTCAAAACAAAAGCTGTTCATCTAAGGCCAGCATCAGTGAAAGGTTCAGTTATTCTTGCTTTACTGAGCATGAAATGGAATTGAAAGGCAATATTAAATGGGTTATTAAACTTAAGACATGGTGTCTTGTGATCTTCACTTGCAATTGCCCTTTACCACATGCATATATAATGAGTGGAATATTCTCTGTAGGGATATTCATTTGTATAGCCTTTAAGTTTTAACAAATGTTAGCATTCCAATTATTCAGTTGTCATTTTATGATAAACTAAAAATACAGTTCCTTTGGCAACTAAATGTCTGTTCTCTGGTTATTTTCATACTCTCTATACACAGGCAGGTATCAACCCCAGAGAATGATTAAGTGGAAAGAATACAGTTCTAGCTACTAGCTGCTATACTACTACTACTGCACTACAGTAGCCCTCCCTCAAAAATTCTTAAAGTGAGAAAGATGTTCTTTTGTTTCTCTTCAACATAAACACTAGTCTCTCAAGAAGTTGGTTTATTTTACATAACATTATGACTTTCCTTGTGTTCTATTGAAATGGGTGTAGGAGAACTGACTTATGTTTCCAGAAAAAAAAACAACAGGCATTTAAAAATTAATGCCATCATCTAGCAGCATTTTGATCAGAACCCTTTTCTCAGGTGAGCCCTGAACAGTTGTTGCCATGGACTTTAGCTGGCTTGAGGGCAGACCTAAAGGAATTGCATGAAAGCACATTTCTAGTGTTGGATTCAATATTTGTTCAGATTGCCTAGAAACGAGAACGGGCTGGAACATTAAACAAAAGGAATTGATCTAAAGGACATTGCCAATTAAACCCAGCAGCTAGTAAAGGTGCCTGGTAACATAGCATTTCCACTGTTTGCTCAAAAACTACAACCAAGCTGGTCTAGGAAGCTCCATAACTGATTGAAAGGCCTGTCCAGACTGGTTAATTATTGTCAGACAGGACCATTCAGTATTACTTCGGTAGCATGAAGTAGAAGTTGGAGGAACTAATGCTGTCCTTAACTAGCAATTAAGCAGAAGACAGACCATCAGTTAATTTTGTTGACTGACGCTTATCTGATACCCAATTTATGTTTAAACATACACGTGAGACATCTTGCTAAAGAATTGCAAAATTTGAAGGGGGGGGGAAAAATTGTTTCCTGTGAAATGAAAGAAATTATGGAAGATAACTCCCAAAAGGTATTGCTAGGAATGTGATCATTTCCACCAGGATTTGTCTGTCTCATTTTGACAGTTCGTACTGAAAACAGTAACTTGGCTTAGGAGTAGCTGAGAATCACAGTATAAATAGGTAATGTGTTACAGCTTCTAGTGCATATAGCAGCAAGGTATGAATCTATTTCTAAAACACTAGTAAAGAAATTAAAGTTTAATGATTCTGAAAATATTTGTAATTATTTTCTCTTTAATAATTCACCAAACTCCAGAAGATCTGCCAAACGGCAAAAGAAAAATAAGTGGTGATACAGTCAAAGCACTCACAAATAGCATTAGAGCAAGAAAAGAAATTGAAGGGAATTAAAGATGCCACTGGGACAGATTTTGATTTAAACCAATGCCTTCGATTGGTTTATGTCTGTTGACACAGTTTTAACACTTTAAAAAATCATCTTCCAAATTGCTAGAAGCACAAAAACATTTAAAGGCAACTTTTATCTGAAAATAAATTTCTTTATCAGAAGAAAAGACTAAAATGCTTCAGCTGATCAGATTTGAGTTGCTTGGACCAGTACAGATGCTGTAGTATTACTCTAAAGATGCTGTGAAATTAGGGTTCCATCTTATTCAGCATTAAAACTATTTAGTTTCAGATATTCAAGGTTTTACCAAATTTTGTTGTGTACTTTTGACTGGGATTTTGGCTTATCCAATGGTCTTTCAAAAGAATATGACTTTAGGTAGTGGAGCCTCCTCAGCTGTTTATCTAAATCCTGGATGCACTATTCATAAATCACTTTTCATTCGTGGTATTTTATGGATATATATGGGGAAAGCAAGGATTTGTGACAATGATTTTGTGTATTTTCTTCATTTTGTTTACAGCAGTGTTGTGTTTTTTTTTTTTTTTTCCACATCAAGCATTTCCTCTTCCTGCCATAAAATCTTCTATTGTTCTTTGGCACAACCTCTGGAGTCCAGGGAAATGTACAGAAGTGCTTTTTATTTCAAACACTAACATTACTTATCCTATTTTCTGCGTTAAGGAAATGAGTAAATCCATCTTTCTTGCATGGCTCAATCAATTTCTTTTTGACAGGGAATACCTGAGCTTCTTTTACCCTCAGCAATATGTCCATATTTCTACTGTGATATATAGGCAATGGACTTGGAGGGTTTTTTTTTTCCCCCATAAACAAACTAGACCTACACAGACTGTTTGCTCTGAAGTTCATGTTTCAGAAACACATAGTACAATTAATCTTTCAAGGACTGGTTTTAGCATTTCAGTTGGTGCTTCTGCCTATGTGAAGTGCTTGTTCTCACTACTTCTGCTCTCTTGTTTCATAGTGATTCAAGGGCCTACCATGTAGATTCACACCAGTTGCCCAGCATTCTCTGCAACTGGTGATACTTGATGTGTTGTCTCTTCCACACACCTATCAGAAAAAAATTCTACTCACAGGAACTTGTTTGGACCTAAAATTTCCATTAGGTCAAGTTGGGCTTGGATGCTTCAGACCCACTCTTTAGCTTCCCCAAATGGCATCAATTTACTGTCACAGGTGCAGGAAGCACCAAAATCTTTCTCTCCCATGCACCCTGGGGAAACCTATAAGGAAGCCAGGCATACTTCCCTTAAATAGCTTTGTCAAGAAACCCAAAATATAAACAAACAAATAAAAAGCCTAAACAAAACCAAAACACCACCAAACACTGGCAAGGGCAGGGCCCGAGAAGTGAGAGTACTGCCTTCATTGTCTGCAGAAACTTCATGGTGACATCTAAGAACTGAACACAGGCTTTGGTTTTATTTTTAGATCTTACGCTCTATTTATGTGGCTTTCTTTTTACATTTTACAAAGCATATCCTATCAATCACACCAATAAAAGATGAATAATTTGTTCTTAGTCCACATGCATATGGTTTTAAGAGAACCTCAGTCTGGCATTTGAAAACCTCCACTGGTGACAGATGTAAAAGTACAAGTTTGTTTTCAGATCTAGGACAGTATTCCACAGAATGTGGAAGATAATATAAAACAGAGCATGGCTGTCAATCCATCCTACCCCTCACTGGGTTCCCTTGGTAGAACAGTGGCTTTTGTGAGCTGTTAACATATTCAGACACAGATTAAGCTCAGCAGCTTTAAAAAAAAATTAAATTATTCCGATTTTTAGGTGTGAGGTTTGTTGTGTAGTCTGGTTGGGGTTTTTTATTTGGTTTGGGTTATTTTTGAAGGTACTGCTAAATCTCACTGGGGTCTGCTTTTACCCGTAACTGGAATTCTTTTTCACTGAGGTGAGGTCTTAGACTCTAATCCATGTCTCCAGGTGACCAGCTGTTAAGGTTTATCAGAATAATTACATCTTGCTGTGGACAGGCCATAAGTATTTGTCTTTTTTAAAGATTCTTCCCTGTAAAATCCTCGACCTAAGATGAATACCCTTTACAACGGGGAAGAGGAGTGCAAAGTAAAATTAACTATGTATGTCCTGCTGTCAGCCTGACATCTCCTTCATTGACTTCTGTCAATCTCCTCGGCTTGAAAACAACCTATTAGGCCCATGATTTGCGTTATGGAAGTAATGCATGCTCACTAAAATAAAAAAAAAAACAAAAAAACAAAATGCTCCATCATGTATTAATTTACATCAAATTGGCCCAGAAACCAAACCCCACATATTTATTAAGATGTGTCCCCCTGTTGCCGTGACTGCCTAGCTTTGCCTTGAACTGCACAGAACAGACAAGGAGTGATTGAGTGTGGATTTTTCCTCTTTACGTATTATACTTGAGTTTAGTCTCAGTCTGGCTCCTAAATAGAATAATCAATGCCATTATCTCTTCCTCCCTTATCTAAATCACATCAGCAGATCAATAGCTACACAAAGACGGCCAGTGCTTTCTTTCCACTGGGACTCATTACTTTGCTGCCTAAGATGGGGGTATAGATATTCTCAGGAAGGTTATCTGGTGTTCCCTGGTAGTTAACAACAACTGTCAGTTATTAATGGTGCTCTGCAGCCTCACCTTTACAGTGCTGTGACTGATAACAGGACATGTTTATAACAAAATTAATCTCTGCCGTCTTTTCTCCTCACTCTCCCAATTCTTGTTTGCTCTTTGGTTTCCTTTCACCCCTCCTGTCTGCAGTTGCAATCTGAGGCGGCATGTCTGAGAATATCAAAGTTGGGGGCTTTCTCATTGAGATTCCTCAGAAGTGCAGGTTTGCTTTTATACAAGCTAACATCTGCTGCAGTATTACAAAGGCTAATTAAAATAAACTCAGATCCTAAATTAGTCTTTTCACTAGCATTTATTACACAAGACACTGAGAGGTAGAGTGTATAATATGGTTAAGCTGAAGCAGAAGTTGTATCTTGATTGGGTTTGCTGGCCAGTCAGGAGCAATAGCTCCAAAGAAGTTCATGTTGGCTATACAGTGCTTTCCCATAGACTAATAATGAAGTCTATCACAATGTTCTCCTCATGTTTATTTATACACATCAACCAAATATAAAAAAAAAAAAGAAAAAGTAGTTTAAGGAAAAGAAAAGTACGCATTTCCTGTCAGTTTGGACTACACTCAGTTTTTCTCGTCAAAAGCAGATAGGCAGTTTGCAAATCCTAGGTGAACAGTGTGACAGACATTTCACATGACAAGTCATCAAACTGTCAAAGGGGTAGTTAACCACTAATTTAATGGCTTCACTTTCTGCAGTGGCACAGCTGCAGTGTAAGTGCAGATCCCACCCTACACTATAATCCTGCCTGGGGGGGACAAACATGGAGCTTGGGTAACCCCAAATTTCTGTGAAGAGATAAGAGCAAAGAGAAGCAAGGCAATGGTACCTGAAATATGTTTTGCATCTATCAAAAGTGTTTAGAGCAGTTTTAAATGCATAGATAACTAGCACTGTATTTATTCCTTATTACATGCTTCTGAGAAGCAGGACAAGGTATCCAAAGAACAACCCTGTCATTTTTTTTTGGCCTGCAAGGCTGTAAATGAGTGAAAAGGAGGAGAGAGCAAGTTGTGAAGCTGTGCCCTCCAGACATTCTCAGCTAAGGAGCCAACATGTAAAGCAGTTATCTACCTGTATCTTTTTCCTAATACAACCGCAGGATTTGCTTGTTGAGTCTTATGGGCCTGACCTTAAGCCCAGTGAAAATAATGGGAGTTTAGTAATTGGATTTGGGTAGGATCAAGAGTCACCTTTCTCTGCAGGAAAACTAAGGGGTTTCTGACCATCAGAGGAGAAAAGAACGTGTGATGTTTCAGGCCTTGAGACGGTCAGTGAACACCACCATGATGTGAAATGTGTAGCCATAAAAGGCTTGCCTTAATAAGGAACTAAGCTGCTCATTTTCAGTCATTTGTGCTGCTTATTAGGCGAGGTGGTTATTGTGGGTTTATTTTTTGAGGCTCTTTGTTAATAATTCCTTTTGTTGACTTTTTATTGACTATTTTTATTTTCAGTGGCTCTTCATTTTTCATGAAACAAGAAAGAGCAGAAAACCTTTACACTTTTGTTTCAGTTGTCTCTTAATGTACCTAAGAAAATACTCGGGAATGCGGCGTGTGGGAGTACTGCTTTCCTTTGCCTGCACAGCATTTTAGGTGCAAGGCATCTTGGCCTGGACCATTCCCACTTTTATTTCTTTACGTATTTTAGGTGCTCTTTTTGGTCATCTTTTTTTGTTTGTTTGTCTTAAGATTTTGAGGCCTTTTTTAATTAGTAACTTGGCATCTGCTACTTGAAGACTTTGTGTACCTTCCAGTGCATAGGAAATAAGTTAGTTGAAAAGAACTTGCATTTCACTGTGTATGAGAGTGAGAGCACCCTTACATATACTATTTGCTTCGGTATTTTTAGTCAACCCTAAAATGTAACTCGAGGATGTATTTTTCCAGTAGCTTTCCCCTGGCTACTTCATTTTTCTTATGTGAAACAGCAAGTAGCCCAGGAGTTAATAAAAGACAAGTCTGTCAAAAGGACATAATACATTACAGACAACTCAGCACCAATATTTATGTTTTCTTTTACTCTGTCAGTCTCCGTATTAAAATATACAGATTAAGAGTTTCTAAGGACACCACAGGGAAACTTGCAGTGAAATCAAAATGGGCTATGGTAGATCATCATCAAAATAAACAAAAACTTTCAAAAATACTTTTGAAAATAACCGAGCTTTAGAGTAAAATAATCTCAGAAAACCACTTAAAAGGAACATAATGAATGAAAGCGATGAGGTATAGAAGTTACTGAAGTGGTCTTAAATCAGAAAAAAGTCACAGGCAACAGAGTTACCTGGGTCTGGATTTCTTCAGAAAGCTGTGAGAAGTTCCTTTTTCTCTGATGGTTTCTTTTTCTGGCATAAATAAAATTACGTCTCTCTAGTTTGCTCTCTAAAATCAGTCTGGAAGAAAACATGAACTGGTAGTTAAATTTTGGGTGGGCTACTGTTATCGGGGAGTCGCTAAATGATCACTGCCAATTAGATCAAATTGATTTATTTAAGTAGGCAAGCAGTAAGCAAAACAGCGCTGGACG
>JANHFX010015365.1:0-27198 GCA_027560015.1 Chloroceryle amazona | reverse complement strand
CTTCTTAGTCAGCTGCATAATATCTATTTTATCATGCCCTTTTTCTTTGAGCCATTGTTCCACAAAACTCTCCACAGCTGAGCATGCTTTTCCTGGTACAGCGTGAGCCAGGGGAGGTGAAGCTGTCATGTAGCTGGGAGGAGGCTGTACGGCCCCATAGAAGTGTACCCCAATCCCTCCCTCAGGATTAACACATAGCTAAAGTCCACTCAGACTGTGTGATAATTCACTATTTCTCATTTTATGTGTGGTGACTAGGTATCTAGAAAGGAGATCAAATCTATCAGATCTAGAGATCAAATAGGTGATCCTGAGAGAGGGAGAGGGATTAAGATTAGAGATTATTCTGAAGCAGAACTATCACGACGGCACTCAAAGATACGGAGTACCAAATGTTCCCAGAATTGTCCTTACTGATAGCTTACTATGTTAAATTTAAATAGCATATCTTTCAGGCATTTTATAAATGGAAAAACATCTAATTTGTGTGATCAGATTAGCAAGGCTTTTTAAAAGTACAACAATGCCTCTATCACTGCACACTGTTCTGAGCATCCTCAGGATGTCCAAGGTTTCCTTCGGGTACTTGCCAATGAACATGGTGCTGTTAACTTTTTGTGAAGAGTTAAATTTCTGAAGCCAGAAGTTTTACACTCGGCACAGGTCTCACTACACTTGGTACCCAGCATTCCTTCTAATGGGAGCACAAAAGGTTTCTATAAAAAGATAATTGATCAGACTTTTCTATCCATAGCGCAGACATATCTTTCAACACCCTGTTGTGCTTTGGTATTACCAGTGGTCAGGGTAACTTTGTACCTGTATTTAGTCAATGCTTACATTGACAAGCAAATCCAAAGAGCACTCGCTCTATTTCTCTTCCAAGACAGTTAAATGATTTCCTTATAGTCTTTTAATTTCAATTACACTCATATTAATGACATTTATTCAATTAATTAGAGTTTTATGTGTGTATCTGAGCATAAAATCAAACTCAGATTTGGATTTAATTTGAATTCAAAATACTGGTCTTTCATTCCTTTCCTTTTAAAAATTTGTTCTTTGACAGAGTTTTTACCAAAGCAATATACTGGTTTCCTTGTTGCACAAAGGGTTAAATTTAATTCTGCACACTCATTTTTGTGTTACCAGGGCCTGAGTTAAAATGCATAAAGTTAGCCAAGTGCTTAAATATTTTGTGAGGCCTCACTGAACTACTGAAGAGACACATAAGGGTTCTTTCTCTTTTAAAAAAAGTTGTACGAGCAATGCTGAGGGTGTTAAGTGTCATGAAAGACTTTAGGGCTTATTCCTGGACAGGAACTTTCTGTGGTCAATTTTGAAGATTTACAGTTAAGGAGGCAAAACCAAAGAATTATGTAAAAGGAGAAGATACATATTTGGGGATTTCTTTTAGCACTGGATGGCATCTACATTGGCATCGGTAACTATTTTCCCCCTCTCCTACACATTGTCATAAGACAGCATCCTAGAGGGCTTTTCTGGCTCTCCTCACATTCTGCGAAAGAGATGTTACAGTTGCATCACATTTGATCCATGATTTATCATTTTTTTGCCTCTATCCTCTGTCTTCTCCCTTTTTCTGATAGTTTAATTTTTGTGTTTTTCTCAAATGGCCCTTGTTCAAATGTTAAGAGGCTGTTTTTGTATTAGTGTGTTTATATTTTCAACATATGTTTATTTTGCTGCAGAAGACTCCAAATGACCTGGCAAAAGAAGTGGCAGCTTTCTATAAATAAAACCATTACTGTAATCATTCTGATTTTTAACTTACAGTGTATTTTAATGTGTCTTGAGAGATACAAAAAAAAAAAAATCTAGGCCACACTTAATCAAATAAGTATTACTTTGTTTGACTGTATTATCAGCAAGAAAGTCTGGTCTTGGCTCACTGCAAACGGACTCATATTTAACACCAGAGGCCTTGAAAAATTCAGCCTGCTTTTTTCAGGTAACTACACTAAAATAGCCTGGCTTTCATTAAGAATGTAGTAAGCAGTTCTTTTTCCCATTTGAACTTAGGTGATTTTAATTACTGAGAAGATCGTTCCTTAATTATGTGGATCCAGATTGCTGATTGTAACTTCAATGACTTCTATAAAATACTTCCTTCTGCCTTGATCCTTTACCTACTGTGGTTCTCTCCTCCCTCGTTAGGCTGTTCTGGTGCAGCAAACACTCCCTGCAATGTTGTGTTTCCAAGGCATTTCCCCCTCTCTCCAAACCACACTGGATCCAGCTCTGTTTTTGCAAGGGATTATCAATGAGTGAAAAACTAATTGAGCTTCTAAGTTTATGAGTTTATAGTGGAAGAAAATTCTTTTCTGAGTCTTACTCTACTCTTGCTAGTGCTGGAAATTGTGCTATGATACAGCAGTAGGTATTACGTACCCTGCAATTCATTTCAGCAGTTAGGGCTTTTTAGAGCAGCCACACACTTTGTTTTAAAAGAGAAATAAATAGAAAAGCATAGCTAGGAAAGAGAATTCAAGTAAAAGCAGCCCGTTGATGTGATGTAGATTTTGTAATGAACATTGCGTTGTGTACCCATCACATTTATGTTCATAAAAGCCCAGTGTTATGCTGTTTATGAGAACCATCTTTGAGCTGTGTCTTGGCATAAAGCACTTATCACTCGAGTATAAAAGTGCTTTCTGTTGACCTTTTCCTCTCATGTCCTTTGATGAATTTTGTGTCTGTATGAGAGTAAAAAGGCTTTTGCAGTAATGGTCTCCAAACACAGCAGAGAAGAAATTCAGCATAAGCATTTGATATACTTTGCAGTTCCCCCCTGTGTGACTTGGAGTCCCCGACTGCAGTACCAGTATTCTTCTGCTGGTGGCCTAGTTTTCCACCGGCACCTTCTTTCTGTATTCTCCCTTTCATTCTTTGACTTGCATTTTTCCATATCTGGTAGGAAATAATGGACATTTCTTTGGCACCACACTGAGCTGTATCTTTCATAGGACTCATTATATGCAAGCTCACTTCTTCACTTGCTGCCTGAGGCTTTTTTATTTGGACTCAGAGCAGTTCCTCAGAAGATGTTTTTATGGTAATGAAAAACGCTTGTCTTTGCTCTTTCCATTCAGGTTTTCTCCTACAGACTTGACTTTCTTAGGGACCTATTATAAGCATTCTTAACACAAAAACTCCTGTGAATGGAAGATCCATGAGAATGTCATTAACATCTCATAAGGAAATAAAATGGGGCCACCACTGAAAACTGGACTATTATATGCCTCCTGTAGGAGAAAAGGTGGGAAACGTTGGTAGTTTCACACAGGATCTCGCAAAATTGCAGGTTTTGGGGTAGAAGAGTATTGTGTTTTCTGTTAAATTGTGTACATAGTCTATTTTTATTTGCTCCATTTTGGATTATTTGTCTAAGAAGGATTTTCGTTGCCTGGACCTTTCATAGTAATTCATGTGAGATTTTTCAGGGGGGAAAATCTGAGCTGGTGGCAGTTAGACTTTTTCTTTTGGGACTATTTTATAAAAAGCTGCAGTGCTTAAAGTGACCTTAATTATGGCTATTCTGATACAGCTGAACAGTTTTCTGCTCAGTGAGGGAGAGCTGCCCACATCTGAGACTTTAAGAGCAGGGCCTAAATAAATTTAGTTACTGAACTGTTACCAGAGCTAGGATTGATCTGCAAACAGCCAAGGTAATGGTAGGTGCTGGTAAGCCAGTGGGAACATTATCAGGGCAGTATGCCAGTATAGCTCCAACCTCATAAATTATTTTACAGTGGCAAGAGGTCTGTGGGAGTGTTTATATTTGCTGTCTGACATCTCTCTATTTCATTTTTATGATGTGTGATAGATGATGTGTTTTTATTAAGCAGAGAGCTCAGGCCAGCTTCCCCCTAGATAAGGAGCCAGTAAGCCAGAGAGCAGTGCCTGTGCTTTGTGAGCTGCAGCCAGGAGGGCTTGGGGTGAAAGACTCTAGCGTGCATTTTCAAGGACTGATTGAAATCTGTTGATGTGGGGGAGAATGAGAAATTTGGAAGAAACTGCAGAGCCCTGTAGCCGTTAGGCAACATCTGAACAATCAGATTTGAAAAAGTTCCTGCAGCCAGGCTGGTAAGCCTCTTACCAGTGTGAGCCATGGATGTATGTCTGAACAGTCCTTTTTTTTTCTGCCACACCACATGTTTTTTGCAAAAAGAAAAACTGAAGTCTGTTTTGGAGTCCGTCAGCCAGTCCTACAGTCAGGGATCAATATCCCTTGCACATCCATCACTCCTGGTCTAGCCTTGGATCATACAATAGCCACCAAACCCAAGCTCTTCTCATACTGTCAGTAGGCTAAGCAAGCCAAAGAGCCATTCACAGGCTTGGCAGTGCTTTAGCCCAGCTGGTAGCAAGGTCTGTCTGAGCAGCCCTGGTCATGAGTCCAAATGGGTCTTACTGATCCTTAGGCTCCCCAAAGTATCATGCTGTCATGAAAGGCTACATGTCCTTTTACAGGCCTTTCCAAATATCATGTAAAGCTGTCTACAACAGTTGTTTATATATTTTAAATAATATGAATAATCATTCATGTCTTGAAGAGAAAACTAAAATCCAAATTTGTTTATCTGTTAAAACATGAAGATGCCTGATTATGTCCCACATGTATGCAGTTGTATGGAAAAAAAAAAAAAAAAAGAATTGAAAGCTCTGAACTGCTTTGCAAGAGAAATATCCAATAAAGAGCTCAGTTATTGAAACAATCCATTCTTCTAGAAATGTAATAATTAAATGACTAAGTTATATTAGATAAGCAATAAGGTCACAGGAAAAAATTTAACTACATAGGAAATTAGTTTCTCTTTTATAGTCACTCTATATGCTGAGGATTCATAGATTATTCTGTAAGACATGAATCAATAAATGATAGGCTTAAAAATAGATTTTTAATTAATGTTTTGTATTTAAACACAAAATAACTTGAACATTGAATTTTTTAGATATACAGGAATGCTGTTACAACTGACAGATGTGAAATTTAATGCAGACAAACCACCTCCCACAAAGATTGTGTTTCATTTTATGGCACTCACCTGATAGCTTGCAATCCTCAGTTTCGACTTCTTTCAGCAGTGTTAAAAAAGCAGCTCCTGAGCCTGAGCGCCCAAAAAACCCCATACGTGTAAAATCACACCCATTTTCTCTCAGAGCTCATTTCCCACTCCCTCACTGTAAACCCTTAGGGTTTGAAAATGAAACAACTCTCAAGCCTTAAAAGTGAAATTCATTTCACCTGCATGAAATCATAGTGATCAAGTGTTTTATGGGTGAAATATGGCAAGGGAGAGGGAGGAAAAATTTACACTATAGAAGTGTGGGGTCAAGTCAGGAGGTCCTGCACCGTCCTTCTCCCTTCCTCCTTTTCCTGGCCTACTGACAGTATTAACAGCTGCAGTTCTTCCACAAGCACAAAGAGCTAGCACTCCAGGAGCTGCAGAAAGCCTACAACCAGGAACTCTTTCTCCAGCCCACTGTGGCCTGTACTGCTGTCTTTCCTTCACAGCTGCTCCCCTGGGCTCCCCGCTATTCCTCCTCACCTTGAGATTTACTTGGTATTAGCTGTCTGATTAATTGAACCATTTAGGTCCTGCGGAGCTCCTAAAGGTATTACGAGTTTTGCCAATCAATTTGAAATTTAAACTCACAGTGGGTCCCTTAAAACAAATAGGATTATAGGAAGTGGCAAAATAACAGTAATCGTGGAAAATCTGGGACTGGTTCTTCACAAAATTGTTGGGATTCACCAGCAATGGTAGGGGCAAACCCAGGCTGTCTAAAGTAGCCTCCAGTAAACCACATTAATTCAGACCTCCTACAGCAGTAGGGTTAAAACAGGACATGAGCGGTGTATCATTTACCAACAGACCTGGCTAACTAGGAAGGTCCCAGTGGACTGGAGGGTAGCAAATGTGACACCTCTCTACAAGAAGGGTCAGATGGAGGATCCAGGGAACTACAGGCCCATCTGTCTGACCTTGGTGCCAGAGAAGGTCATGAAGCAGATCATCCCGAGTGCCATTATGCACCCTATACAGGACAACCAGGTGATCAGGCCCAGTGAGCACGGATTTATGAAAGGCAGGTCCTGCTTGACTAACTTGATCTCCTTCTGTGACAAGATCCACCTGGTGGATGAGGGAAAAGCTGTGGATTTTGTCGACCTTGATTTCCGTAAAGCCTTCAACACTGTTTCCCACGGCATTCTCATGAAAATGTGTCTCCCCTAGGCCTGGATGGGTGTACGCTTTGCTGGATAAAACACTGGCTGGATGGCTGGGCCCAGCGAGTGGTGGTGAATGGAGTTAAATCCATCTGGTGGCCAGTCATAAGTGGTGTTCCTCAGGGCTCAGTGTTGGGACCAATTCTGTTTAACATCTTTATCGATGATCTGGATGAGGAGCTAGAATACACCCTCAGTAAGTTTGCAGATGACACCAAGTTGGATGGGAGTGTTGATCTGCCTGAGGGTAGAGAGTCTCTGCAGAGGGACTTGGGACAGACTGGATTGATGGGCCAAAGTCAATTGCATGATCTTCAACAGGGCCAAGAGCGGGCTCCTGCACTTGGGCCACAACAACCCCAGGCAGTGCTACAGACTTGGGGAAGCGTGGCTGGAAAGCTGCCCGGCAGAAAGTGACCTCGGGGTGTTAATCAACAAGTGGCTGAATATGAGCCAGCAGTGTGCCCAGGTGGCCAAGAAGACCAATGTCATCCTGGCTAGTATTAGAAATAGTGTGGCAAATAGGACCAGGGAGGTGATTGTCCCTCTGTACTCAGCATTGGTGAGGCCACACCTCAAGTACTGTGCTCAGTTTTGGGCACCTCATTACAAGAAGGACATTGAGGTGCTGGAGCAGGTCCAGAGAAGAGCAACTAAGCTGGTGAAGGGACTGGAGAACAAGTCCTATGAGGAGCAGCTGAGGGAACTGGGGCTATTTAGTCTGAAGAAAAGGAGGCTGGGGGGAGACCTTACTGCTCTCTACAGCTGTATGAAAGGACACTGTAGAGAGGTATGCGCTGGTCTCTTCTCGCAAGTAACTAGTGACAGGACAACAGGGAATGGCCTCAAGCTTCACCAGGGGAGGTTTAAACTGGACATCAGGAAAAAAAAGTTCACTGAAAGGGTTGTCAGGCATTGGAACGGGCTGCCTGGGGATCTGATTGAGTCACCATCCTTGGAGGTGCTTAAAAGCCTTATAGGTGTGATGCTGGGGGATAGGGATTAGTGGGGACTTGGTAGAGTAGTGTTAATGGTTGGACTCATTTGGTTCCTTTCCAACCTTGATAATTCTATGATTCTATATGCCAGAAGTGCTATCAGAATTTAACTCAAATAAGTAGAGTTTTGTTTATGGCTATAAAATTTCCATGTCTTTACAGGAAAGTATCAATAGATGAAACTGACTGTTGCCATTGCCAGGGAAGGCATTGCAAACTGTACTTAAAATACAGTGATACTTTTTATCCACCTGCAAATGAATGGCTTTCAAACAAGTTACGAACCTCTGAGAGCTGTCAGAAGTACAAATGATATGTCTGCTACAGGACAGCAATTGCAGCAAAGCCAAGCAAAAAACCTAGATTATATCTGCATGAATCTGACTTTAGAACACTCCCTAGATGAGAGACTGTCAGATAAGATTTTCAAAGGCTAGAGCTGCTGGCAAAACCCTGCAGAAATAAATTCAGACTGTTAGGATGGGAAGGATTGTACTGGATTGTCAGTCTAGTTTAGCAGGATGGTGGCTCCGGAACTGTTGTAGAAACCTGTGCTGTGAAGAATATCTGAATGTAATCAGGGGAGGAAAGAAGCCAGAAGTGATGTTTTACAATAGTCTCAGCTGAACAGTGACATTGGGGAAGCAGTGTTAAACATATGCCAAAATTCAGACCGAATTAAGCAATGATTTTCAGGAAGTGGAACAAGAAAATTGGTCCCTGGGAGTAAAGTAACTGTAGATTTGTGTGTGTTGGCTGGAAAAAAAGTCTCTTAAACATTTTCTAGATTATTATTCCTTCTTCTCTGAGGTGGCCTTGCCTGAAGAAGCTACAGGTGATTGTGCATGCCCAGTTTGGTTTTGCTGCATATATTTGACTTGACCTGGAAGTATTTGAAAGCAGCTAGAGGACACAGGACATGATTTTAAGTTCTTCATAAAGAAATAAGCTTTTAGATACATCTTCTCATTTCTGTGACCACCATATGACAGGCTCTTGGAGGAACTACGTCTGAATTATAAAACATCCATGAAAATCGCTGTAGAGTCAGACACTGATCATTATTTAGCCCTTTGAAGATACAGAAAAGCATGAAAGCCAGTTCTGCAGACACTGCTGCAGAAGAGCTCTTTCCCTCTAATTGTTACTGTTGTGTTTTACAAGTTTTGGTCTGGACAGCACATTTCCCAGGACAGGAATTTGTATTGCTGATGGTCCTTCTGGTTGTGCAAGGAGGTCATGGCTGAAAGATCAAGAGGACAATGTCATCTCTAAAGCCACAACCATTTAACATGCTCACCCTGGCAGTGCCCAGGTAAGAGCTGAGACTCTGACACAGCAGTATTTCAAGGTGTGTGCTTTGTTAGTGCACTCCCATACTGACTTTTAACTGATATCCTGGGAAAACTACCAAGTGAAACAATGGTTTTCAAGTCTCAGGGAGCTCATACCAAGTGTTGAATTTAGATCGTAGTTTTCTGAATTTACATCTTTTTTTCATGCCTTGTTTCCATCTGTCATTTTTAACAAACACTTAGACCCTGGGACAAAATCCCCAGTGCCCAAGTTTCAGTTCCACACAGGGTTAGCAGGTAACATGGACATTCATATGACTTGCACTAATCTGGAGAATTGTTGGTGTATTTCCAGTCACTAAAGAGTACATTGCACAATTCTGCAGCCAATGGTGCTTATCATTAATTTATATTACAGAGTTAAGCAAGAAAAAGTTAATAGCATCAGAGAGGAATTAACTGAAACTTTTGGCATCTATTATTTAACAAAGCAAAATAGAAACACAGCTATCTGTGAAGATAAAGGGGAGGTTCCAGGCACTTTGTAAAATACCTTGCTTCCAAAAAAATCAATAAAATCAATAGCTTTGTTTCTATTTTATGTTATCAATAAGATTTAAAGTGAAGTTTTCACATCTGCAGGCTATGAAAGAAAAGGCTTTATGAAACCAGAGTACTGCTGCCTACTCCAGCGATTGCCAGTACCCTCAGTACCATTCAGTCTAGGACCAAAAGCTCAGCAGTTACACATTTCTCAGTTCTTCCCTGACAACAGTGTTGCAGAGAGAGTGCAGGGGACCTGCCTCAGCCTGTGCTGTTCCGTCACCCTTAGCTTATTAGAGGAAAAAAGCTCCAGCACTAGATGCCAGTATTTCAAGGAATGTCACACAGACCTTTCAATCTGCAGGAGTATTTCCTGCTCTGCTTTCTCTGATACAGCCTGTGGTTCAGAGACAGTCCAGGGTAAAGACTGCATTTGTCACATTTTCTAGCTGTGCTCCTGGTGTTTAAACTTGAACATGTAGCTTCCATCCTAGCTGGAACAGGTGATGGTCACTCCATATAGCTTTTCACAGATTAATTTTTTTATGATTTTTTTTTTAGTTATGGCAGGGCCTTTTCCTGATTTTTTGTTTATTACACTTCCATCTCAAAGCCATTGCTATTTTCCTAGTAACTTGTTTTCTGCTTAGTCCTGATGCATACTTGGGAAATGAAGAGGAAGATGTTAAACACTGTTAGCCCCAAATACAGTGGTCTCATTTTCAAGTATCTTCAGAAGAACATGCCCATTCTGGTAGGTGCTGGTATCTCCAGAAGATAGCAACGTGCCAGTAATCACACACTGCAGTGTTTTTCACTACAGAGCCTACTGAAAGTTTTAAACTCTGGACAGGGTGCCTACATTGCCCTGCACCCCTTTCCTTGCCCTGCCTGCACCCTTCACCCCAGGCAGCCCCTCGTGTGCACTGCACGCTTGCCATCCTGACCTTGACACATAGCCAAAGGGTTGAGGCAGGTGCCCTCAGCAGCACTGCTGTGCACCTGTCCATGGGGACACTTATGGCTGCAGCCTGTCCCAGTAGGTCTGCCAGCATGGATCATGGGTTGTCCTGAGTGCTCAGGTCTCTCTTGAACACAGAGTCTGTATGGGGATGTCTGAATGCCTTTGAACAGCTCATCTGCTTTTCAGAAACAACTTTTTTATTTCCTAATAGTACTTTTGCAAGGTTAAGTAAGTGTGAAATAGGCATTTATATGATCCCTGTCTATAACAGATGTTATCTGCCTGCTGAGCTTCCCTCCCTTGTTTGCTAATGGGAGTCAAGTCCTTCAATTCATGGTGCTAAATCTACTGTAATTAATTATATTATATCTCTGTTCCAGTGCTGTCTTCATAAGGGGTAATAATTATATGCTTTGTATGGATAGATGTTCCTACCATACTGTCACAGGCATGCCTAGGCTGGGATATGAATAAGCTCACAGGGGTGACTGAAGACTGAAGTTTCAGCTTTATGTTGAATGAAGGAATCAGACCACTGGTATTCATTTGGGGTTTTAGGAGCTTAATTCCTTTTTCCCAAGTTTTTCATAGGCTGTTCAGGGGAAGGATAATACTCGATTTTGTTGGTTGATTTTGGTTGGTTGATTTTGTTCCCTGCTTTGCTTTTCAGGGGGAAAAGTGGGAACTGAATTTCTGTACCACTAGAAATTGTAGGTTTAATATCCAGATATCTAGGTATTTAGGACAATTGCAAAAGCTGTGTCTAAGCATGTTTCTTAGGGTACTCTAACTGTATCACAATTATCTTCTGTTAGTGTTAAATACCAGCATGGTGTGCTCCAAAGCACATGGATGACAGACTCTCAGTCCCCCTGACAGGCAGATGAAATCCACCCTGGAGCCGTGCAGGGCTATTGATCACGTTCTGCCAGAGCAAACCACGTCTACACCCACAACTGGACCTGTCTAAGTGAGCAGGCTGTGGTACAGACATGACTGTAATACACGGCTCCTGTGTCTGCAGACAGTGCATCCTACTTTTCCTGCACATGTAACTTGTTTCTGGTGAACAGGCCCAGTTAGGACTAAAGATCCCTTGGCCTTCTTCCTGTCTTAGTTACAAGTCTAGTAGATCAGCTTATAGGTCACTTTGCTTGTTTCTTCACTCCATTATTAATAGATCAGGGGCCTCAAACCTGACTTTTTGACAACTGCCGGTAGAAAGTACTACACAGAACTAGATGTTAATCTCATTAACATGGGGTATGACATCTAACTTCTTGAAATCTACTGGTGAAAAGTATTACACAAAACCAGATACTAATATAATGAACATTGATTATTCAATTTGTATGAATAAAAATAACTGTTTGTATTCTATGGCTTACAGTGGTTCCCAACCTGTTAGAACTTCAGTGTTATAAAAAAACCCTACCACAAATATATTTAAGGTTTTGGTTTCTTCCCTTACCTGTCTATACTTGATGAAATGGAAGAATTCTCTGCTGAATCTTGTATACCAAAGAGAAGCCTGGAGAACCATTGTTAACATTTTACAACTTCATTATCAACTCTTGACAATATGAGCTTTCCCTCAAGTCTGGCAGGAGAGCATACCCTCTGACTAATCTGGCTTGCAGGTGATGCTGGGTTTATTAAGCTCACACACTGTATTTTTTTAAACTTTGGAGTGGTGTGATATCTCTGTTGCCCTTTAGTTATACTTCTCAATATTCATTTATTCACAGTGGTATCTTTTTCAGTTTTGGAAATGTAACTTACGTTTTTGAAGTTGCTAGAAGTACAATTTCAACATGGTATTTAGGGGAGAAAAGAGCATCTTAAAGGAGCTCTTCGTGAGGGAGGCTTAATTTTGTTTAAATTAGTTTAGCCTCTCAAGGGATATTGCAGTAGGTTTGTCTATTTGCCAAATATATTTCTACATGAAAGCTACTGTTGCAGATTTTATCTCCTTGTGTTCTGGAGAGACTGGGTGTGAGCCTATCGCAGGATGGAAACAGAACATTTTGGATATGATATTGTCCAGCATCTAGTAAAAGTTTCAATGTCTTTCAGTGTAAAAGTCTCCATATGGACATAACCTAAGTTGTTCAGATCCACATTTTTCTGTTGGCCAAGAGTCATTAGCTAGAAGTAAATAAAAACCCTCCTCCTTTGGGAAGCATATTATCTGTGGAGGGCCTCAGAGAGATGAAAAATACAATTTTTCCGAGTCTTGTATCAAAGCGTTTGGGAGGTACTTGTATTAAAAATGTTCTTAAGTGATGCAGGTGCTAAGGAACCAGGACAGAATGAAGTCTCAAAGTCTCCAACAGTGTTACGGGTGAAAGCCAGAGAAAATGGTGAAACAAAGAGTGAAGAGACAGCAGTGAAATGTAACATACTAATGGAATTAATTAAACTTAACATAATAGTATATATTTATTTTTTAAGAAGTATAGAATACCTTTCCTCCTCCTCACATTAATGTTCTATCTTGATGAAGTTTTTGTTTTATTTGAGAATTCTGGCTCATTTCAATAAGCTGTTTAAGCTCTATGGCAACTGGAAAGGTAGTGAAATGATGAATTCCTAAGAAAGTCAGGTAATCAAGAGGAGAAAGCAATTTTAAACCAAGCTGGTTAGCAATCTCTGCAGAGCATAATTTAACCTTACTTATCATTAAACAAGAGTTTAATTTGCATAAAAATGATGCAACTAAGGTGCCAGAGCTCCCAACAAAAATCCCTGAGGCTTCCTGCAAGTCTTGCAGCAAAATCAAAACATATAGATTACAACTTTCTTGATCTTTCTAAGGCAAACAAAATGTTTTAGGAATGCTTTAGGAAAAACTGAAAACTTATTTAGAAGAAAATACCTTATTTCACTGAGAACAGTTTCTGTGAAAGTTTTGTTTCCTTTGAAAATATAAAAGTTTCCATTAAAAATGTGTACAGTAAAAGGGCAATTTATCCACTTTTCTGCAAGTCCATCTAGATAAAAAAAAAGTGATGTACTCAAGAAAAGCACTGTATTTATTTAATTTTTTAATAAATTGAATTCAAGATCAAAGATTAAATACACATATACAGAAATCATTAGTATATATATATATAGGCACGTAAGAGAAGGAGGGGTAAGAGGGCACAGAGGACTCTGGTGGAGGTGGTTGAAATGCAGAGTGAGCTTCTCCAGTGAGGACCCCAGTGCCCACCCACACCATGCACCAGCTGTGTTTAGCATCGAGGAGGATGATCCAGCGTTACCAGTTCTATTCCTCTGTGTGGGCAGAGTGTCATTTAGACAGGCCTACGCAACAGACTCAGGATAGAGAAATGAAAAAGTAAGCCAGATTTTGGACAGTAGAATATAATGCAGAAAAATGTTCTAAGTGCATAGAGCGTCATCCATACTTTCTCTGCCTCAACTGGAATAAGGCACACTAATGAACACTTGCATCTTTTTCTTTTGATGCAGCCTTTCATAAGCTCAGTAGGGTACAGAATGTCCATAATTTCCCCTCATAAAACTTCAATAATAGCGTTAAACAGCAAGTAACCTTAAATAGCTATTTAAATAACTGCACTATTGGCAGATAATTCAGTGCTGGTCTGCTTTTTTAAAATAGTATATCACTTCTCTGTGACCTATTCTATTTTAGAAACCATTGTGGATAGGGCTGTTTTTCTGATGAGTTTACCATAAGATACAATTATACTAACAAAGCATATATGCCAAAAGTACAGATTGCATATGTTAGAAAAGCCCAGTAACAGCATACTGACCATGTAGTTCTCTGTCTCAAAACAGCCTAATAGCCCTTTGTTAATACCCCCTCTAAATAGTTCAGGGAAACAAAGCTAGGAAGGCAGGTAAACTTGGAGAGTGAGGTGAAAGGGTAAAGGTGTCTGACTCTCTGAAACATACTCTACTAATCTTAAAAACATAATGTAAGTAGTTTGTGCAGTGGTGTGGGGAATTTTATTTATATTTTTAACCTGGATTGCTATGTTTCCCTGTCTTTCTACAGCTTACTTTGTACTAACAGAATAGTTTTGTGATCCCATTGTGCAGATCCATCACTATCACAGTGAAATATACTCCAAAACTAAAAAAAAAAAAAAATTAGTTTGAAGTGATTTTCTGTGAAAAGCTGATGTGCGACAAAAGCAGATGATTTGCATTTTTTTGCCAAACGTCCCCAGCAGGGCGGTGTTTCATAAAAGAGGAGCTATTCATTTCGGGCAAATGTCAAGGTGCATCAAAGGACCAGAATAAATGTTCTCTGTCTTGGTGAGAAATCAGTCTTGGTAAAAACCCCTGAGGGCAGCTTCTGTACAGTTCAGGCAGCAGTAGCTGTAGGCACCGAGTCAACAGCCACTGGATGCATTAGCCTGCAATACAATTACGACGAATAAACTTTTTTCCTTGTCAAAGAAAGGCAGAGAAAAGGAGGCTCTAAGCACCTGGAAATTTCCTTAATCCTGTTAAGTGAATCTCCCTCCTTTTGTCAAAAACAATCATATCCCAAGTGGGGTTTTATGATGGAAAGCATTTCAAAGCTTGTTTGTGGATTTTTTTTCCCCTGATCTTTTCCCACAAAATACAGCCGAAGATCCAGGCACAGAGGCAGGATGGGCAGTGGCTTCCCAGTCAGCTGGACTGGAGGCACAGCAGGAAGTCCAGTAAATGCCTCTGAAGTGTGTTAAGGTATGTTCCTGAAACACTAATCTCCCCCTTTCATTCAGAAATCCTCACAGGATAAGCTTTTCTGACTTGAGGGGAAGAAAAGGAAAACATTTTCTTCCTGTAAATACTTAAGCAGAAAGGAAATTTCACAGGGGAAAATGATCGTCATAAAGGTCATAAATCTTTAAGGAGCTTAGGAATACAAAGTGTCTGGAGTTAAAGAATCTTTTGATATCACCTTAGAGAAACTAGAGGTCCCAATCCTCAGCCTTCCTGCTCTTCAAGCTACTTTCCCCCTGACACCGAGAGAAAAATGTGGGAATTATTATGTCCTTCCATCATTGCAAAGAAAAACTACCCCATGATGTTCACATGTCTGGCCACACAAGCTCAAAACAGTCCTGTAAGTGGTCCCTGAGTACGTATAAATCCTGCGAGCCTATGTTCTATCAGCATAGGCTATACATTTTGTATCTTTCCAGCCGCCTCTCTTCTCTCTGTTGGCTGGTAGATGGTATAAACCACCCTCTCCATTTTCAGCAGGAGTTTTTTCTTTTTAAGTGGTCTAGCAAATAATGGTGATTGATTTAAAAGTTAGAATTCAAGTTGGAAATAGCATAAATCAGTGAAATTAACTGTAAAACTTAGTTCGGGTTGCTTTTCTTCCCTCCCTTCCACCCATTTTGGTCATTGAAAGCTTTGTATTGGGACTGAATTACCAAGAATTATATTCCCGGTCCTGCCAAACCTCCAGACTGGATAAAGGATGACCGGTATCTTTTTCACCTTGCAGAATGGCAGCATTTGATGCTGCCTGCAAGGTTTCCTTGACAGGAATAGAAAGGACAGCTGCACCAGCTGCAAAGCCTCCTCTTACACTGAAATGTCATCAGTTTGAGTACTGGGGGAAAAAATCA
The DNA here is from genome assembly GCA_027560015.1 of Chloroceryle amazona. Classification (NCBI taxonomy): domain Eukaryota; kingdom Metazoa; phylum Chordata; class Aves; order Coraciiformes; family Cerylidae; genus Chloroceryle; species Chloroceryle amazona. The sequence goes on along the minus strand of JANHFX010015365.1, from coordinate 11,536 downwards.
AGTGAGTTAGGCTCAGATCTTTCCCAAATACCAAGACTCACTCCTCTGATCGGCCCCAGATTGGAAAGATTCACACATATTTGTGGAAAGTTATTAAAAGATTCCTCTAAAACTGTTCATAAAGGTTGTTGGTGGTGTTGAAGGAAATACTTATGCAGTTGGGGTCTGACAGTAACAGCAAAAAAATAGGTTTCAGTTTTCAGAAGGGATGGACACTGCCAAAGTTCAGTGTCACAGATCTTACAGGCTGCAAAAGGCATTTATAATTTCTCTCTTGTATTATCACAGTGCCTAGGGACCCCCAGACAAACCACTCCTGTTTGTTTTAGTAGGTATTTTGCAGAGGACAGTCTTAGTGCTAGGGCATTCTCAGCTCTGAGAGGAGATGGTTCTTCCTTTGCGTTGATCTGATGTTCTGCTCCAGCTAGATCTTCACTCCTGTCTATGAAACAGTGCTTCTACTGCAGCAGAGAGGGCTGAGGACACTTAGGCTGCCTCTCCAGTCTTTGCTTCAAAGAGACAAGAGCTGATACTGTCTTCTACAAGCAATACAGTAATTCCATACATCTGCAAGTGGAAGAAGCAAGCTCACATCTCTGTGTCACTTCGTACTCATGGAAATTGTGTCTGTGGAGGACAGTCTGTTCTGCTCTTGACTTGCTCCAAATATCAGAGCAGATGATTCTCTGTTGACATTAAAGATACATCAGATACAGTTGAAAGGTCTGTCCAAGGTCTGGTTCTAGAACTTTTTTTTTTAGTAATTTGTATGCTTGAAAGGAGAGTAGGCTTATTAAATTCACAGATGACACCAGGCTGGGAGAAACAGCAAGAGTAATGGAGGATAGGAGTAGAAGTCAGAATGATCTTGATAAATTACAGAAGTGTTCTGATATGAAAAAGATTAAGTACAGCAACAACAATACTGCTTAGGTAATCAGGTATAAGAGACCAAACAAATGCAGGATGGAACTTGACTGTCCAGATAGTATTTTGCAGAGGAGAGAGCATAGAGAATCACAAGTTGGACATAAGTCAAGGACCTAAACTGTCATCTCCTGCGTGGTATAAAAAAGCATTCCCTAGAAAATACAGGAATAGTTCTTCTCTTGTTATGTTGGTGAGTTCTTGACTGGAGGATTTTTGGTGCAGTGTATGAGAGTTTCTGGGTTCTGAGTTTTAAAACACTGATATGCCTTCCTCATGCTTCATGGTGTGCATTGCCCTTCAGACCTCCCCAGCTCCTTCAGAGATGCTCTGCTTTCACTTCTTTCACAGCCACATGGAATTTGTGGCTCTGGGCTGCCTAAGGTGGCCCTGAAGAATGGGGCAGGAAAGCAGCTGCAGGTTTCTCTATGTTTCAACCTCAAAACCCCTGTCCCCTATTAAAATAAAGAGGAAATATAAAAGCAGGCAATATATCACATGTTTTTAATAAGGCATATGAGATTTGAGCCTTAAACATGGGAAATCCCACATTATAAGGGATGTCTGGCAACCCCAGTTACTTTAAGAAAAATGTGGATAATCTGGCAGGTGTCCAGAGGGAGGGCAGTAAGAATGATGAGCTGTCTAGAAAGACTGACAGCCAAAAGAAGAGAAGACTGAGAAGGAAGACAGCAATGCACTTCAAACTTGGAAAAAGTTGCTGCTGCAGAGAAGGAAGTAATCTGTTTGCCGTGTTCATGTTGGATAGGACAAAAAATAAGAGTCTTATGTGTCACTGAGGGAGATTTAGGTTAGATGTTAGAAAGTGTTTTGAACTGTCAGGCCAGTGAAGCATTGAAATCAGATTGCCTGGGGAGTGAATTGGGACATACTGTCAGATGACCTAGCATGGCCAAGAATGGGCTGCAGAGACTGAGCATAGCCTAAGGCAGAAGAATGGGAAGAGCAACCTTGCAGAGTCCCTCCCAGTACCGGAAGATCTTCCCAATACTGTTTGCAAGTCTATCAACAGCATTGGGAAGCAGTAATCAGATGAGTGACCATTTTGAAGTATTATCTTGAAAAATTCATCAGCTCTTCAGGCAACAGGAAAATTCCCATAGCATGTCTTGCAAAGTACAAAACTTAACTTTAATATTCAATATTGATTTAATATTCAATGTTGCTTTCTTTAAAACATTCTCAGTTAGGGAATAGTCCACACAAAATAAATTACTACAATCAAGTCAAAGTTAAAGACCTAATTCTGGCTTTTATTGTCTGCCCTTCTTTACAGATTGGCATTATCTACAGGAACAGGGAGTGCACGCACGTCTTATGCTAAGGAACAGAGGGACCTTGGTATTTTTTATTGCAACGTTGGCAGTGATGTTTTTCTTCAGGTAGTACCTTGTCCCTTGTCATGCATCTGCCCATGAAAAATAGATTTCATGTTAAATGGATAGGTGTGAAAGCTAATGTTCAGAAATATTTATATATACTCACACATCAAATATGTATTTATTCTTCTCCCACAATGTTCATGACTTTCATATTCCTTAGAGGACTATTTGCTCCATCCAGTTACTGCAGATATTTAGACAGGTAAATTTTCTTCAGTCTGTAGGCTTAGAACTCCTATTTTCATGAAAAACCTTGTGACACCATATGGAGGTTCTAGGCCCAATTTACCAAGGGTTCATGACTCTAAGATTGAAAACCACCAGACTATAAGAATAATATACATTAATCAAGAAAGAACTGTCATTACTATGGTTAACTTATCACTCCAATTATACTGCATGATGAAACAGCTATATTAAATAACTGCACTAATAAGTAAGCCTTACAGTACAAGCTGTGGTATGACTTTAAGATACTAATTTTATCTTAAGACTTGATTTTCTTCTGACATGCATAATGTTTCTGCACTGACATCTTCATAGTGCAAAATTAATCACATCTGGACAATCAGAGATAAGTTTCTGAATTTCTTTGTATTTTATTGTACTCCCTTTTTAATATTTGAAGGTACCATGAAAAAAAAAATATTTAAATTTCTCACTCTTTCATTGCTTTGTTTCTTTTTAAAGGCAACACACATTTTTTTTCCAGGACCTAATAAAGGAGAAACTGTTCATAAAAGATCATTTTTATAGTTTTCCATTTTCTGTATTCAGTCATATAAAGGTGAAATCATCACCCTGTGGGGATTGTGGGTTTTGTTTGCACTGGCACCCCAGAGACAATATAAGGATGCATTTACATAGCCATTGCCCTCAGAAATCTCATATTATCAAGTTTAACTTACTGAGCAATAAATTCTTACCAGCTTTCAAATCCAAAAGGGGCAGCATGGGAATTACTCTTTATATTACATCTTTAAACAAGCATTTCTTATATTTTCTAGGTGATAGAAAAATTATAGTGAGGTAGGGAGGGACAAAAGGGGAAAAAACAATAATCTGAGTCATGGTGGGAAAATCTGAAAAGGTCATTTCTTGTTCCTGGCCTGACAGCCTTGGGGCACGTTTTTCTCTCTCTTACTGCCCAACTTTTAGTAGTGCTTTTGAGATGGGGCAAAGACTCATCCACCTTCCTGATGCAGTTCTGTTTCTGGGTGAAGACAGGACCAAACCCAAAACTAAATAGGAACAAATACTGTGGGAAGAGGCTTTCATCCAAGTCCTCTGGACTTCCCCCGTCAATTCTCTTTTGTGATAGTAGATTCTACTTCTGACACAAGATGCTTGAGGAAAAGGAACACTTTGGATCATGTTCCTCACCCTGTTCTCAATTACAAGCTTAACTTTGACTTATATCTGGGTTTACCTCCATAATGTTTTATGCACAGCCCCAATGAAATTGCTTTTTTAGCTTTGGCTGTTCATGCACATAATCTATCATTTAGGCAGCCCTTTTCTCTCTCCCTTGTCTTAGTCACCGTGACCTAGGAACTGAGAAAGTATTGCTTTTGATGGCATATGGGAACCCCAAATTAAAGGTTTTAGTATGATTCTGTCAGTGCCCAGTTCTGGGGTCATTCCATTTAAAACTGTGAACAAAAGCCTAGAATATGTAAATATACTCTACTGTTAAACTATGCTTTCTACATCCTAATCATCTGTCATCTGCAAATACTTGTAACTACAAGCTGCAGATTCCTGTTGCAGCAACAGGCAAAACTGCAGCCTGGCCAATGGGTGGCAAACGATTAATTGGAAATCCGCATGGCACCTGATATATGGCCCCTATTCACATCGGTTTAGATACTGCTCTCAGCATGTCATTCCTCTCAGAGGTACTGCTAAAAGGCTTCCTCAACTGTACTGCTCAGAAAAGCAGCTCTAATCTACTCATTTATGGTCCTGGTCCCAGACCTTACTTCTTCCACTTTCAATAGAAGTCCCAACATAATGCAGTCCATGATCCATGAACAAGCACACTGGCTCCGGATGCATAATGCCATATATATCCCTAGGAGGAAGCTCTAAAATACCTGCAGCAGTGGAAACAGATCAAGCTTCTGAGATAAAGGCACTCCAGAATCCTTTACATGAACCAGCTGATATGAAAGAGGAGAAGGATGTCCCCAGTGCTGTTCCTCTCCATCATACCTGCCTGGGAGAAGGAGACTGAAGACAACTCCTTCACTCCCTTCTTCACCTTCAGACAGATACCTCTGTGACAAAGTCGATCTTAGAATCATAGAATCGTTTAGGTTGGAAAAGACCTTAAGATCATTGAGTCCAACCATTAACCCACCACTGCCAAGTTATGTGGGGGGGAAGTGGGAAATAACTGTTGACAGGTTGTCTGCAGTTTGACAGTTGCGTTAGGTATCTTCCCACTCTTCATAGTATCCTCCTTGCTTCTTTCATTTTGGGTAGTATATGAAAACATCAAAAGCTAAAGGACTTCCTGCAGAATAAAACTACAGGATGCTTGATAACAAAGTTGAGAAGTTTCCTGAAACTCTAGGGGAAAAAAAAAAAAAAAAAAAAGAAAAAAGAAAGAAAATACAAGTTTTCCATCTTTCATAAGCGGCAGATATTTAGCATTTCTCATTTCTTAATATTCTGATATATTAAAACCCCATTGATCTCCAGGACTGTTACTGGTCTGCTCTTAAAAGAAAGCAGTGTAACATCTAGGTACGGTCCTTGGCCAACTGCATCAGGTGACAGTGCAACACCACCATCTACTGCTCAACTGGCTGTACTACCCACAGAGGCCCCCACTCAGACCCATATGGATTTGCAGAGATTTTAGTTCACGTTAAATTCCTTGTGCTGAGACAGAATATGCCTGAAAAAGAGAGCAAGGACAGCTAAATGCAAGAATCTGGAAGAATCATGAAACTGAAAAATTTCAGAGAGCAACTATTCAGGTTTTTTGGATACTGTTGAGCTACTGCTGGAAAAACCCCTACAGATACAGGCTATTCAGACAGCATTTTGCTTTGGCTTACAAATCATGAAAAGCTGGTGGCAATAGGACAGGCAGCACTGATTAATGTTGCACTGAAAGGATTAAAAATTACTTCCTGCGCTTTTACTCATACTAATGAAAATAATAAAAATTACTGTATAAATTGTCTTTGATAGTTCTACCGAGGTATTCAGCTGTCTACATCCATTTAAAGAGCCCAGTAATGTAATGCATTATGTTGCACAGGACACACACTTCGTGCTAAACTCAGAGCACATTTGTTAGGAGGAGCTAAGCTGTGGCTTCTCAGTATGTCTGCCTCAATTTGACTGTATTATTTGATGGCAAGGCATTTTCATAGTTAGGGAAGGGCTAAAGTTATTGCAAATTTCTTAGCTTAAAAAGGTTTCTTTTGATTCATATTCTTTATAATATCAGCTGTCATTCTTCTTACCTTTCAAGGTCTCTATGTGCTTAGACCAGCTATTGCCCTTTTTAAGAAGCTGCACAGAATCTTTGTCTGCCTCTGTAGCAAAAGGAAAACTTTTACTGGAAAATTTACTGATATTAAAAGTGTGATCTCTCAGATTTTCTTATCCTATTGGTCTGATGCTGCTGTAAACCAAGGCTATTGTGAATGAGGACTAGCCTGATGGAGTTGAAGTTGTATGGAAGTGGGAAACGAATAACAAGAATCCTGCTGGGTAGTTTGTGCAGTACCTACACCTCTGCAAAGGTATCTATCAAAAAGACCCAGTCAGAGCACAGAACTTCACATCTATTCCATGTTGGCGTAATGTCTGTTCATTGTGTACGAAGACACAAACTGGTGCTCAGAGCCATCCTTCCTACTTTAGTCAACTGCCTTTTGAGCTCCATATGGCTACCTCTTCAATCCACTTACCTTTTGTCTGTGTTGATGGAGTTAGGCAACTTACAGCAATAGATAATAAGGTGTTATGTTCTGTACTACCTCTGTGTTTCCCTTTGCTGTGTCTGTGCATTAACTTCAACATAGGTGTTTGAGGCCAGTCAGCTTTGATTGACTGTTGTGAGTGCCAAGTGCCATGCACACCTATTGCTGTAGACACAATAAACAGTGTGATAGTAACAACTCCATTGACAAGAAAGCAGACACATTACCTAGTGGGCTGTCTTGTCTTTAACTGCAGCCAAGGGAATTTACAGGTGTTCGGCTGGCCACAGGAGGGCTCTCATATTGTTCCCTAGATTCAGTAAGGAATACAATGTGAAGAAAGACCACGTAATTCAGATCAGAAAATTCTTTCTCTTCCTAGATTACACTCACATCTTATGTAAAGTGAAGTTTTTAATAGTTCTTAAACAAAGCGTTTCCATGAGGGTTATGGCAGCTGGGACCATTAGATCACATTACAGAATATGAATCCGTTGTTCCCAACATTTTTGTAGCCAGAACTCCCTGCAGCCACCTTCTCCACTTTCCCAGTTCCTAGACTTCATCTTTGTCTGTCTGGTTCTTTCCAGTTCTGTTTTCCTCCTTGTTCTCTCCCTTGGTTTAATGTCTCTTAATGGCAATAGCAGGGATGTCATGCTAATTATCCCAGCAGGGTTTATTAGCCTGGACTCCAGTCACTGCCATGCTTTGCTTCTAATGTCATGACTCTATTCTGAAGCACACCTTAGAGACTGGAAAGTAAGAATATGAGCTGTAAGATTTTATAAATGTGCTTTTGTTTTGTCAAGATGTTTTTGCTGAACGTGTAATGTTTGTGTGCCTTTACACAGTACAGTCATTTAAAAAGAATTATACTAAATCCACAAACTTTAAAGTGAATAAGGAATGAAAGCCTTTCAATTCAGTTAATATTCTTCTTGTATGTATATTTATAGGCCTACCAGTGACATGCACAGATACAGTTGTCTGCATAGGTATATGTATTTATGTGTCTTGATATACATCTACATATACATTAATAATAGAGAGATTGAAAAGGGACAGAATTCCAAAGTGGCATTGTAAACACATAAGCAAATGCTTGGGGGGGGTGGAATTATAAAAAAAAAGCATGTTTGAATTGTACAGCTCCCGTGTTGGTACTACTGGATTTTCAATAGCCCATGTGTATCCTCGTGTGTGCATGCGTATATGGTTAAGCTTAACATTGAAGCATTCCAGTTTCCTACAGTCAACATTTCAGTAGTGCTTTTGTAGGTTATGACAGCCCCGAGTCCTTAATTTTAATGGGAACTGTGTGTCTAAACATTTCTGAGAACCTGTGCCTGGCAAAGGTACTGAAGTCCTTCAGCCCAAAGCCATCACATCTCAAAAGCAGGCTGGCATGCACTAAGCCAGTCTGAAACAGAGGCAGACAAGTTCAGTGCACATTTGGACAGCATAACTTTTGGGACTAGTCTGAGTCACTCTTATGGTGAAAGAATATCCCCACAACTGGGTCAAATACAGGACTTTTCTCCACTCTATGTAAGTACGTGATCCAGTATTGCACCTGCCTACTTTTCTTGGGACAAACCCACTTATTTTTATCTTCATTTTCTCAGGCTCTGTTTGATAGCCATACCATCTTCTGTCAGTGAGTAAGCTCAATTTGTTTTTCCAGTGCCTGTCTCCCATATTGTTCCTTTGCAGTGCACAGGGGTTGTAAGAGAAGCTGAGTAGTCCTTGTGTCCTTGAGCCCTGCACTAGGTATTAGCCTGACTTTTATCTGTGGACATTATTCCACAATCCCATGCTCAGCTGCCCCTAAGTTTCTTCCCTCCCAGGTGAAAAAAAAAAAGAGATTTCTTATTAGTCTCTGCCCTGTCTTGCCAATGTATGGTCACAAACTGTCTTGCCTTCAGTAGTTTGTGTTGGACATGGGTTGATAATAGCTTTTTTATTCTATTCCCTTTACAGAAGGCATACATTCAGTTGGAGGACTGTTCCTGGAGCAGCATGGGGTGTAGGAGTGCCCACTGAGCTGTGAATATTCCTTAGGAAGCAGCACAGGGCTTGGTGTGAGATTAACTGGGTAATACATAACCCGAGTAGACATATTGTGTGTCAGGCATGGTGGGAAACACCATCAGATCAGGGAGAGGCTGTGAGCAGAACTAAGGGGAAGAGCCCGGGAGAGCTAGAAGTCTGCTGCCTTTCCTAGAAGCAGCTGATCCTCCGTCAGTGACAGCAGCATTTTGTTGCTCCCAGGAGTCTGCTCTAACAGGCAACTATCCACTTTGTGTTTCTCAGACACAGTCCTGCCCACATCAGTCTTCAAAAGGTTCAGAATGCCAGACACAAAAGCAATTTCACAATGCTTCAGCCCCCATCTCCTGAGGCCTGTGCCTCTTGAGAAGCCTCAATGTTTTGCTAAGTAATCATGAAACGAGGCCCTCCCTGCCAGTTACATTTATGATGAATTATGATGTTTGGTCTTATTCACTCATGAGACAAATAATACACTCCTGCACATCATTTCAGTGTTTCACATTTCTCTGTGTTTATCTTGCACGCTACTTAAGCTCTGTCTTTTCTAGATGATAAGTAATTCAGGCAAAACCACCTGCAGATGCTGCTTCTCTCATACACGCTCCCCTCCCTTGGAAATCTGTATCAGCATCTGTTTCTGACAAGACAAGTCCTCCAAAAGAATGGGAAGAGCTGATTCTCAGGTACCAACTGAGACAATAATTGCTTTTTGTCATTTAATACATTTTCAGCAAATAGCCAGTTCTGGCACATTTGTAATCAACAGCACGTATGTCAGGTTTAATTAGCAGTCAGTGAGTGCAGGTATGTGACCCAGCATTGCACCAGTATGTGATCCAGGTTCTCTATTTGTGCTTCAGTCAATATGATCTACTGTATAACAAGTATAATGCAAACTTACAGTGAAAAGTGTCACACTCCAAATGAACAGACTATTCATCCATATCTACATGCTCTGGACAAACACCGGAGAAAAGGAGAGAACAGTGCAAGACAAAGTTCTGTGCATTTCTAATAAGTGTACAGGGAAATACAAGGGAGGATATGCAAAACCTGACATGGAAAAGTCCTGGGACAAGTGTATAAGTATTTGGCAGTATAGTAATTAACTTCTTGGCTAAAACTAGATTACTTGAAGTGTTCAGTCTCAGCGCAGTCAGAAAAGCAAAGCAGGGGATCACAAAAAAAAAAAAAAGAAAAAAGAAGAAAAGGAAGAGTATTTAAATATAATAATGAATTGCATTTTATTTTTTTAGTTTTCAGATGAATCCCTTTTATTTTCAATTCCCATTCATACTTTAAATGCATAGTGAAAGAACTGCAATCTCCTTTTCACCACAGTGGGGAACTAAGCTAAATCTCTCCTAAACTCTGGCATAGACAATACTACCTTCTCTTCTTCCCCTAGCTGACAAAACCACTTACATTGTTCATCAGTCCTTTGGTCAGATTCCTCCAACAGGTTTCTGACATTGCCTTCCTTCCTTCCCTGCCAGATGCACCTCTGACCTTTTGCTTCACACATACTCTCTCATTTCCATTGCTTCCTCCCTCTGTGCTGTGCACAGAGAATGGGGTGAGCTCGGTGTCTTCAGGGACAACCTGAAAACAGCATGACTGTCACTATCTTTACTTCCATGTGTAAAGATTGCAGGGAATGGCAAAATCTTATGGGTGATGGGTTTGGCTTTTGGTTACTTCCAAAATAATAGGAGATGGCAGGACAAGGAGAAGCCACACATACACCAAAATGCTTCCTGTGACAATGAGGTCTTGATATCATACAACTCAGAATAATAGCAAGTAAACCATCAAAACCATCTGTAAGCATAAATACATATGAAAACCCAAGCAGTTTCCACATATTAATATTGTAGAATTTAATACTTATGTGTCACATGAAACACCTTGATAGCAAGCTCTATGTGATCTTAAAGACATTAATAATGATCGTGAGTTTAGTGACAGAAAGGAATAAATAATGCTGCAATGTGCATGACATTGATTGTGGTGGGAGGTACACCGTTTAGCACCAGCCAATTCAAAGCTGGGCCCTCAGGAACTAAGAAACTAGTTGCATTTGCTGGCACAGCTGTAGCTGTCTAAGAGATTACTAAACTCTGATGGGATGTGTGTGGCAATCAGATGCAGCAGACCAGTCATTTGAGAAAAAATATATCAATAATTGCCTCGATATTTTGGTTTTAACTAGGTAGATAAAGTTAAAATATTCCAAAAAATATTTCCATTAGGACTGGTGGCATAACATGGTGAAATTAATGCCTGAAATATGTTAAAAATATGTTAAAATTAAATCTTAGATAGACCCTGGAAATTTATACTTTACCAAGGTTCCAGGATTTCAATATAATTCTCTTTGTAAATTACGAATAACTGTAAATTATTTTCAAGCTGTTGCATAATTGCATTTGACAAAAAAACCTCCTGAGCTTTAACTTTAAAAATGGTAACTCTCCAGATCTTCCGAAGAAACGGTGAATCAAACCAATGCATCATTGTCTGTTTGAATCAGCAGGTACACTGACACCAAAGAAAGATAATGTGTAAATTCTGATCAGTCGAAACCAACCATTCCTCAATTTAGATTATAGAAGGAAAGCAGTTGAAGTAGGAAGGTGGGAGCGGAAGGGGAGGGACCTGTAGTAATCAAGATTAGGTAAAACTGCTCGAACAAAATTGGCAGTAGGAATGTTTAGGAGAAAGTAAAGTTCAGAAAGATAAACTGGGATAAATGTATGAGATAAAACAGATGGGAAGGAAGAGAAAGGAAAAAAAAATGGAAGGGCTGTTTAGAAGTATGGGTGAGAAGTGATGGTAAGCAGGTTTAAAATAACAAAAGAAAGGACAACGTTTTTGAGGAGAGGGTTGTAGTTTCCAATTGTAAAGCTGATGTGCTTGAAACTAAAAGGTTGGAATAACAAAAAATGTTGGAGTAGGAAGATAAATGAGATTTTGGTAATGTAGGCAGTAGCTGAAACCATGAGAATAAGTGAAATCTCCTGGGTGAGAGGAAGTCTGCGAGCAGAGGTAACAGGCAGATCATAGAATCATAGAATCATAGAATAGATTGGGTTGGAAAAGACCTCCAAGATCATCGGGTCCAACCCCTGATTCAACTCCAATTACTATATCATGGCACTAAGGGCCATGTCCAGTCTCTTTTTAAAAACCTCCAGGGATGGTGAATTC
>JANHFX010015364.1:238736-278815 GCA_027560015.1 Chloroceryle amazona | reverse complement strand
GTGGCACTTCACGACATAGTTTAGTGGTCACGATAATGTTGGGTAGAAGGTTGGATGTGAATGTCTTGGAGGTCTTTTCCAATCTCAATGATTCTGGGTGATTCTGAGTTAATGCAAAATAAACTGATCTGTGTCCTCAACGCAGGAGGCCACGCTACACAACAGATTACACTATCACATTTTTCTGTCACGCCATAGTGGGGGCTTTTCTCACCCAACTCTTTGGAATATGGGAAATTCATGCATAGGGAGAGAATTTACAGAAGGCACACAGTGATTCTGAAATCTGCCTGATGTTTGTGCAAGTTGCATGGAAAAATGATGCATAACTCTAAGCAGAGAGGCAGTCCCAAAGTAAACGTAAAACAATTTCTGCAAAGTGAAATTATGTGCATAGAAGATGAAGCAACAGCATATTGTACAAATGAGTATCTACCATTAAAGGAAATTAGGATGCCAGGTGTCCTTAGCAAGTAGTCCTAGAATTTTTTTGTCCTTTCTTGCTAGATGTGTGGCAATTACTGAGATACCAGCAAATCTTCCTTTTTCCCTATCAACTCACACACAAAAGGCATAAAAGCTCTATGTTATTATTCAGCAAACACATTATAAAGTATATTCCATTTGGATTCGCTTTGAACTAGATGTTCTTCAGCCCCAACTAAAACATTCCCATCAGACTTTCAAAGTTATATCAATACAACAAAATTGGAAGAAAACATTAGGCTATTTAAATAATAGAATTTCATTAGATTTGTTCATGTAGAGTGCTTATCTCCTTCCACATTTGACAACAGCTGTGCAGAAAATGTCTCAGTTTGTCTAAGAGAGACTGGGAATGCTTTACGGGAGCTGCATCCTCCCTTCTTGAATATACACAGTATGTACTTACTTATTTGCTCTCGAATAATGTGTAGAGTTACAGCCATAGGATCAGAATTTGGCTGTCCTGGCTGTCGAATAAACTACTAACAGCAACAAAAAAAGAAGATACCGTCTTTCCTCAGGAGAGGTCATCCACATAGACAGAAAAAACAAAGGGAGCACCAAAACCTCTGAGAACGTACTTCTTGGCAGGGGAGGGAATACTGGTACTAAATCACCTACTGCCTCCTTGTCAAGTTTTTTCAGCCTTTCAAGGAGATATCTCAAAGGGGGCTCTGAAGCAGGATGCTTGCAGATGTTTACAAAGAGCTCCTCTTGCACGATGAATGCAACAGGGGAAAAAAACATGGCAGGCTTGTTTGGAATCACACACAGGCAAATCTTGGACTAAAGAATAAATGGGTTTTTTTGTATGCCCCAGTTGGAGTTTGCTGGTAATCAAGAGCAGTAACTGTTCTTGGAGTTCTTGTGTGTCAGAATGAAACTTAACCAACAATTACCAGAATTGCAGTGGTTTTTATCATACACATCCTCTTTCTCCACAGGGGCAAAGAGGAGTAAGATTTACCAAGTGACTGTGTGATGAGCAGCTCTACTAATTCTGGGTAGTGCAAGTAGTACGTTCATGCCAGTTTCCCCTGACCCAGATTTAGATAGCAAAATGCATTAGCAAAACAGAAGATTATCCATCAGCTATTACAATCTAAGAATCATAAGAGCTGGATTTGTGTGTGTGCGTGCCAGGAGGGGGGGAGAATATGCCTGGTGAGAGTAATCAATATTATTAAGAGCTGTGCTCATTCTGAGATTCATCCCTTTTATACCACCTAAGTGGCTCAAAGGGGCCTTAATCCAGCCACAGTTTGCCAGTAGAGAATGCCCACGAATGAAAACCACTGTAGCATTTGTGTTGGGCCGTGATCCTACAAGCACCACAAGAAATGACACACTCCAGCCTCACCTCTGTTCATCGGGGCCATCAACAGCTACCTTTGAACCCTTACAGAGGACACAGACACAAGATCTTAATGCCCTGAAGTCCTTGCACATCCTGCCAAAGAGGGGCAAGGCTGAGTCACAGCTGTGCCACCAATACTGAGCCTGGAAATAAATTTTCAGTTGTTTCAAACTGTCTGGAACCACATGCCTACAGGATTTCACAAGCTCTCCTCACCCTGCCTTTCTGCTTCCTGTGGGATTCCTAGCTGTTTAAGACCATGCAAAGCAATGCTCTTGAGGTGAAGAAAAAGATCCCACACCAAATCTGTGTAACCTTTCTAAGGAGGAAAACGCCTTTGCCAGATCTGAACAGTGGTCTGTTCTCAGCGGCTTAGCTCAGGCTGTGGTCACTGGGGCCAAGGGCTCTTCCCAACTGCACGGAGTAAATGCCCAGAAATGCCATGGTTTCTTTTGGTCCTTAACTGATGTAAAGACTGATGGTGCACATCTAACACACCCACAGTAGTCACGCTGTTGTCCCAGTGTAGTTTGTGCATTCACACCACACTTCTGCAATAATGCAGTGACAATTTACAGCCAGCTATGAAAAATGTGGCTAGCAGATTTCAGCATAATAACTTGGGCTTCCAACTTCATTGTTACATGCCTGAGAGGTAGTTAAATGGCAATAGCACTTTTTTCCCTTCAGTTCCAGGCTTGTACCTTAACAGAAGATCAATCCTCCTTTGATGGAAGGTGAGGGGGAAGTATTAAAAAAAAATAAATAAAAAAATCAGGTAAGAGACTTCAGTAAAGCAAGACCCAAGAACTGCACTACATTTATAGCTACAGGACTCTAGAATAAGCTCAAATTCTGGAGTAATAAACTAGTCAATGTTTCATTCTTTAATTTATTTAAAAGTCATTTAGAACAGCTTTATACAAAATCCCAATTTTAACCTCACGTGAAGATAATGCTGTTGACCTACAGCCAGGATTCGTCCTGTCAGCTTTTGCTATACTACGTTCGTTGCATGTATTGCTTCCCCAAACTGCAAATACCTCTTTACACTTAAGAAATGGCTCCTGGCAGTTGTCCAGCTTATTTCTATGCCTATGCTCCATCAAAGCTCAATTACCCTGAAAACTTCAATAAATATTACCAGGATCTCTGCCACAGTTCTTAGAGGACATGCAAGAAGATTGGTTTTTAAGTAGTAATATTGTAATGAGAAAAAGTAACTACAAAGTTACATATTTTCCAGGGAGGGAGCAAGCAAAAAAGGATCCAGTGTAGGAAAATATATTAGAAGTGGAATTTTAAGTGTATCTTACAATGACAGTCATTGTTTTTTATACTCACACTCTGTACTGATTCCTGAAAGTATTTGCCTTTTTTGGGTTGTTCACCAGCCACATTCTAGGTACTTTATAGGTCTACAAATCATTTTCTGTCCTATGAATGTTTAAGCAGAAAAAGGCTGAATACGATACTAGCACAGTTGATTAAAATAAAAAACAACAAGAGGAAAGGAGAATAAGTCCTGAAGAATAAAATGGAATCACACGGACCCAGTGAAATGCACAATACAAAGGTAGTTTTGCAGGGAAACATGAAATATTCAGTGCCTGTCGGTTCGTTTGCACTGCTAACGCTGAAAAGTATGGAAATCAATGGTTTCTGCAAGCACATCTGACTAAACCAGAACAATTTTGGAGACAGCCCAATGAGCCTTCTACCACTGGCATTCTGAGTGCAGAGAGACGATGAAGGGCAGTTCTGAAGCACACAACATGGCAGACTACCACAAATGAACAAACAGCCACAGTGTGCAGGAGACGTACAGTAAATACAGGAAAAATCGAATTGCAAGGGACCTGCCTGCTGGAAATCCCTAAGGCATTCTTCCCAAAGCACAGCCACGCAACCAACTATAAACATTGGTTGTAAAATTTAGAGATGAACATGTTTTTTTCCTCTGGTTCTATTACAGACAAACTAAAAGGAGCGGCTGCTGTGAGGGAGCAGAACTGAGACTCTCTGCAGGAATTGCTGGGGCTCCACAGGAAGCACTTAGTGCTGCTGAGGCTTCATAAATGATAACAAATGCGTTGGTCTCCGATTTTAGATACTGATAGAACCAGCTTTTTAATGACCAGACTGATATGAACAGTATCCCTTGTGAATATGCATTAAAACATTTCATATTTTCAATTTTTAGCTGCTCAGTTATCACTGAGCTAATTAGAAAAGCTTGTAAAGCTTCACACTAGCTCTACACAGCCTGTATTGCTGCATCTTCCAGTCGAGCAAAAACTCCATTTCCAAACAAAAATTCACACGTAAAGAGCGCTATCGCTGTGAAGGTTACTGACGCATCATAAAAACACAACTTATCTTCTATATAAAGTTAAGTATACACTGTATAAGATCCTGCATCAAACCACCTGCTCTGATAGTCTCATTTTAAGCTGTGAGAAAATTGACATCCAAACTTAGGCATCGATCCACAAACCAACAGGATTGCTCAGTGGTGTAAAAAGCCTTCGGAAATTGCCATGTTCGGAACAAGATACCGTGCCTTGGGGTAACCGTTAATTTGAACCTGTAAGTACCGTGACGTGGCAGCTGCAGGAGAACCTCTCACCTGCGATGAGGAATCTGCCCCTCGGGGTGTATTGGATGCTGAAATCTGCCCCCACACACATATACCTGTCCCCTTGCACTGTTCCTATTTCGCAGGGGTACATTTTTATGATTCAAAGACACTAAAAGTCAGTCTCAGTTTGGATAAGCCCCCTTTGGAAAATTTATAAATAAGTAATAGATTAATATATGGAGTTTAAATTTTCTGGCCTTAAACATTTTTTCCTCTTTGAGAACAAATGTAGCTGTAAATCCTACAGAGGCTAATACTGCATATTCCACAGCTGAAGATTTCCACAAATCCAGAGGCTGTGACATCTGCCAGATTATAGATAAAGAACAGGGGGGTTTGCAATACCGTGTGTTTTTAACAGCGCGGGGCTAAAATTCACTGCGCACATTGTGCTGATCACAGTGAGGTTTTTTTGGTTTGGTTTATTAGGTTTTTTTTAATTAGAAAGAAGCTGACTCTCCTGGACTTTAAAAATACAGACTTAAACTGTTCTTAATATTTGGTCTCTAATTCAAGTAGTAGAAAATCCTAAAATTCTGTCAAATGAGCCATCACAGCCCTGAGGGCACCAAGATGTCCTAATGACTCTGACTAACCTCACCAGACATCCCCCTAAGTCCTGCTCAGGGGCCCATTTTGGCTCAGCAGCCCTTGCCACATCTGGAGCTATTGCTGGATCTTGGTGGCAGCACTTGGTTCTGCCACCCACCCACAGGAGCCTCACCCCTGATGAGCAAGACCCACATTTGCTGCTCCCTGGCAAGGAAGAGACAGAGGGAGGTTTTAGGGTGAAGCTGAAGCATAATTTCCTGAGTCACCCAGGAGAGAAGGGCCAGCTTCACACCCCTTTTATACTTGCTTGAGCACTGGGCAAATGACCCAGCACCTGGTCAGTTCAGGACTTCTTTGAAAGCTCAGTGCTAGAAGTTAATAGAACACGAGTTGTGTGCTAAGCTTGAGATTTTGTACTGTGTAGTGCTCTTCTGGTGCTCATGAAGTAGCAGGGATTCATTTCAGTAAAGGAAGTTATTAAAAAAAAAATCTGTTGAGAAAGAACAGAAGATAGCAGTAAAAAAAGCAAAAGTAACTATTGAAAATAGGCAATACCAATACCATTAGCTGGGGATGCATAAAATTGACCTATAAAGCCAAGAGAACTTTTACACACCCTTCACCATACATGGCTTTCTACTCTTAAGTTGCTTTAGACCAAGCTGTGCTTAGGAAGAACATGATTTGAGCGCTGTCTTGAATGTTTTGCACTATGCTAGAGAAGGTCACAGTCACTGATCATTAGATGTGCTGCAAAAAACATTGCATTCTTTAGGTCCATGTAGCAACTTCATCCACAAACTGGAAATGCCAACTCCAGCTCTGGAAAGGCAGAGGGCTAGCAGCAGAAATCTGGCACCCTTGAGCTCTTAAGTCCAGAGAAGGAGCAGAAGGGTCAAGTCCTTGGTGCACGTGCTACTATGATAGAGAAAGGCAAGTTCAGGTGACTGAGAATCTCCCTTTTGCTTCTCTTCTCACCCATGACAAACTCAGAAGTAGAAAAGCGACTGCTAGAAAAATTCTGCTTAGTGTGTGGCCCGTGTGATAGGGACGCACCCGGTCCATGCTAGGCACGATGACACAGGTAGCGTTACAAGGGGTGACAAACCAGGGTATCATCACACACCATCCTACCCAGCACGCAGGATGGCTCTGCACCAGCCACGATCCTCCTTGCCAGCCCAAACACACACAGCCCTGATGGTAAACATGCACGTGCTGGGCCTCAGAGCGATAGATTACCCCGTTTTGTTCAGGTCTCATACAGACCAGCTTCGCCAAACACGTCTTTGCTGCGCCCAATATACTGTAGCTTTAAAGAAAAGGCCAGAGGACTCATTTGCTCTATTTCACCTGTATTTATATTGAATTTATTTTCTGACCATCCTGTTAAGACACCTTAGATAGTTTCTCTTATCATAAAGTGTCCAAGTAAGCAGATGAGCACAGCTTTTTCCATCATCCAACATTCTTCCGCCTTGTTTTAGCCTTGATCTCCACTCCGAGACCCAAACTCTCACCCGCATTCCTCCTAGAAGGACTCTGCCTAAGAGGACTTCCTATAACTTCTCCCTGTCGGCAAGCAGATATTACTACTTGCAATAGTAAGGCTGGCCAACACCAAAACCACTGAAAACATCAATCGTGTGTTGGGCTTTGAGAGCATGAAAAGGAACATGGAAACACCAAGTGTAATATTCCTCTTCATTATGTTTCTCTGAAGTCATTAGAGGAGCCCAAAGGCTGCTGCACTTTCTGGCAGGTGCCCTTCCCCTCCGGGGAGCCGCAGGACAAGCCCAGTACGGAAGGACAGCTTCTCAGGTTAGCAAATGACAACATGCTCAGCTCGTCACCTCCCTCTCCCGCATTCAACAGCCACCTGAGAAGCTTGCAGGCGAGAAGCGATAAGAATGAAAGAGCTCCCATCGCATTACACGCAGACACCAATTTAAAATCAGATGGAATAGCAGATATGAAAAATATAGGAAGTCCAAGAGCTTTAGATTTCTGGACGCCTCACACTAAAACCATCAATCGATTTAAAAAGCTAATAAAATTCATAAAGGAATCTAATTATCTATAGAGCCTATTCAATTATAAAACAAGATGAAGAAAAAACAGACAAAATAAGACTGCTGTCTTCTATTTACTGATCCATTTAATGTTGCTGGATGTACATACTAAATTAATATTTTCCTCATGAAGGTAGCTGGAATAGTTATCAGGATACCAAGGACTGCAATCATTGTTTAAAATAAGTAGTGAAAGCCTTGCCAGCATTGGAAGGTTTTATTTGTTATCCCCAAATTCTAAGTGTATGTGCACCCACATATTTAGTGCGTATATGTATAAACATATATGTTTATGTATGCATGCGCTTCCGTGTCTCTATGCTTGCACACAAGTGTATATAAAAAAATGCTGTTTTGGTGCATTCTTGTGGTTTATCAAATATATGAGAAGTTAATTTGTGGTTAGGAAAAGTCAGATAAACTTTTTCATACAGGGGTCATTATTAATATTCATTTTCTGCAGTCCCAGAGGGGCAAAATACCAGGTTTCAGCAGAGCTTTCAATAAATTGTTAATTAAAATTTACAACTCTGGAAAGTTCTTTTCTGACTGAAAACACAGTATTGGCCAGCTCTATTCTCAGAGGCTTTAGGACTGTATCATTGCCAGATCCTGCCTCTTCCTTAAAAAAACAATTTTCAGGAGTGCTGATCTACCACAGCTTCCATGAACTGTAACTGGAGCTATGATTTCTCAGCACCATAAAAAAATAAATCCGAGTGTTTTGGTTAGTCTTTGACACAGATTTAAGTTGTTCCAGTTCATTACACTTATATGAAGGAAAGCTTTAAAGGAAAGTTGATGCGAAGGCAAATATAACGCCCAGCAGTTTCAATTATCTTCTTCCACTGGTCTTTTTATTGTTTGGAGGTTCCCAATTCTTTAACCACACAGCAGAGTTACGTTAATTAACTTAAAATATCAAATGATCACATCTGGGAGTAAACAAGTTATATTTAAAATACCAAACTGTCTAAAGTATGTGTTACACTTAGATCATTCAGGTTAGTTTTCATGTTTAGAAAGAACTAATAAGAAAACAAGAATTCCCATTATTCTCAATACAGGGGGGGTTCTTAAAACCTAGAGACTCATGTATTAGAATTCTCTACCTAGAAAGTAAGTTCGTGTATCTGAGTGTGAGGCCTTTTGAGGTCGCTCAGAAGTCAAAGGCACATTTTGAAGTCAACCAAATTCCTGAAGATATTTTGGTACAGAGCCAATCCTATACAGGGGGGGGAAATTAGCTGAGCAAAACTTAAACATGCAGTAATCACTAGTAAACTACCACACCAGTAACACCACGGGAATCTGAAGGCAGGAGGAGACAGATTTATCACCTGCAAAGGCCACAAGTATGAAAGATGAAAGTTAGGAGCTGCAATCAGCATCTCACAGAACTTTGAGAGGTTGAGTCAGAAAAAGAGCAGCTGGCATACGCTGTGTCTTTTAATAGTATCCAAGCTGCCAATGCCTTCACAATTGGGCAGGAAATCTCCTGGAAAAAAGGTTTTCTCAGGGAAAAAAAAATTCTCAGCAAGGAAAACACGAAGACAGCATTTTCAGCAGTGTTTCAACTACTGCTGGCTTAACTCGAAGTAAAAAGAGGCAAGAACATGTAAACAAGGGAACAGTTCAAGCTTCTGGAAATCTCACTGAAATGAAAGTGGGTTTTCTTCAGACAGCAGTGCTATTTGAATTACCGACTCAATTACCTGAGCCTTCCTGTCATGTGTTGCTGATTCTCCATGTTGAGGAAGTCAAGGACAGTCTAATCCTAACAACTCACACACATGCTACAGACACCAAGCAGCAACACTATCAGTACCACATTCCCACATATTTTTAGTGTTAAATCAGAGACAGTTATTTAATCCCCTTCACTTTCTTGGTTTAGTTGTTTTTTTGGTTGGTTGGTTTTGATTTTTTTTTGCTTGGTTGGTTTCATTGGCTTGTTTTGGGTTTTTGTGGTTAGGTTGTGGTATTTTTTTCCTTCAGTGGTGGGTGTGTGTGGGGGTTGTAGGTTTGGGTTTTTTTTTGTTTGGGTGGTTGTTTTTATGTGTGTGTGTGGTTTCGTGTGGGTTTTTCCCTTTGTTTTTACTGGGGGGCGGGGTGTGCTATGGGTTTTTTCCTGCCTTATCTTCTACAAGGCAAATATCAGTACTTTTCTACTTGGTTTGTTATTGAGAGACATGAGACAGAGGAGGAAGCTTCTAAATCTTCACAGAAGCCTCCCTTGTGGTTCTGCTACCAAAACTTTGTCACAGAAACTCGCTACAGAGTGGTTGTTTCATTCCCAGGTAAGACCAGGCAAAGAGTAGGTGAAAAGACTGAACTCCATGTCTTCCTTTGCATCTTTATTACAGACAGAACCCAAGTATCTTTGGTACCTATGGGCATGTTTTCATTTCCAGTTCTTTTAAGAGATTTAACTCAAACCTAGCTCTTGCCAGTGGTTTTCACGAACACCAAATATATCTGATTTCATTTTTCATTTTAATTAAGAGGCAATATTTGACAACACAAAGCTTACTAACCACAATGCAGTGATTTATCTTGGCCCATAGCACTTGTCACCAAAAGCCTATTAACATCACTATCTGGAAGCCAATTCCTCAGGTTGCTATGAAGGACAATAACCTGGAAATTAAATCACAATCAGATATTCTAAGCAAATGATTCCAGAACAGAATACATTAATCAAAAATATATAATTAACCATAAGTGCAATAGAACCAATTACTGAAAATCCTAAGGATACAATTATTTTTAAAAGGCAGTAAAAAGTGAAGGGAAGAGCAAATTGAATTTTGCTAGAGGTTATTCTCTATGAAAATATGAAAATCGGTATTTTTCAAATGTGTTATCCTATTTCTTATATAGAGAGTAAAGCTCACTGCTTTTGCTCAGGATTTGTGCCAAACACTGCTCGCTGCTGAGCCAGTCGGGGATATACACCTCTCCACCCTGCCCAAATGCTGTTATAATCTGTCATCCCCATGAGTGCCACAGGCTTCAGCTTCTCACCCCTTGTATTAAAATGCAAAAACAAAAACCAGGAGATTACCTGTCTGCCATGCCAATAGCAGAGCAGACTTCTGGTGGAAATTACTATTCAAAAAAAAAGTCAAGTTGCCCAATTTGCCCATTAGGCCCTGTATCTAGTTCTGGGACAGTTTTCCTGTTTCATTAAAAGGCTGCTGTGTTTGTTGGGGGCTGGGGTTGTTTTTTGTTTGACTGGTATTGGTTTTCTTTTTATTTTTTTACATATCATAGTTTGCAATCACCGAGGGGAATTAAAAGGCACTATTCGAAAACTACTCATTCTTGTAAGTCATAATCACTTCCTTAAAAGCGAGTACTGGCATCGGTACTGAAGTCAGTGATCTAGGAATGTATGGGTAGATACTGAACAGCCTTGCTGAAAGGTCTCTCCTCAATCGAGTCTTCCTGTATGTACACAGCAATCACGTAGAAACCAGAAACCAAAGCAATCAATATAAAGTTGAAGCCTGAGTTCATTCCTGCAGTTGGCATTATAAAATGAATCCTTTTTATTCTTTCCACTTCCAGCATGTTTTAACAGTAATGAATACTAATGCAATATCACTCCTTGATGGGATTTCTTTTTTCCTAATGCTACAGAGCACTTTAAAGTGTGGTGGTTTTTTTTTTTCCTCTCCACCAAGTGTAATGGTATTTTAATTATGTAGTTCTAAATGCTCAAGAACTTTAATGAGGAATTTGATAGACTAATTGAACGAGACGCAGCCAAATATAAAAATTTAAATAGACGCTCCACACACTTTACGATTCCTGGCAAAGGTGCCTGAAAAACGTGTTGACCCGTTTACACATCACCCTGGGTATTTCACTTCACTGCCTCACATTCTACATCAACAATCCGTCTGATGGCAAAGAAAAAGATATTAATTTGCAATTGCAATGTCACCATCTTCATCTGAGAGTTAATAGTACAGCAGCAACGATTCTGCGTTTTGGGGTGAGAGGTTCCATTAAAGAACAAGATAGGTATAAAGAGAAACTCTGTTAACTCACTTGAACAGCCCAGATTAAATCTTGAGAAAATCTACAAATTTAGATAACACAAAGAGCTCCCTGTGCACTGCCCCACCCCCTCCCCAGACTCTTAATGTGTGCTTGATAGAATACGGCCTTTAGAGAGGTTTCTTTAAAGTTACCCATCTCCTTTACAGTAGCTCAATAATGTAATAAGTTTGTAGAAACTACTGTGATTACAAGAGAATAAAGCTTCTGTGAAAGAAAAATCAGGGCCAGACTCCCTGAATATCTTGGATTGGAAACTTACACCATAAAAACCCCAGCTTTTGAAAGCCAGCACAGTGATAAGTACCTGGAGGCTGGAAGTCGTGTTTTTAACTCTAACACAGACTGCAGACAGCAAAAGGACAAGGTCCTTGGCAGTGTTCTTCACATTAGTGGCTTAACAGTCACTGCCACAGCAATAATGCGTCCGTCTCCCGGCAGTACGACACACTCCACTAGCAATTTAAGATGGAACTTTTGTCTGTTGCTTCTTACCGAGGGATCTGCTCTAATCACAAATGAATGACAGAGCCATCCTTACCAGCTAATATTCCCTGTTATGCATTACAACAAAGCACCTTGTTCATGTTTAATAAGTAATGCACTTCAATATTTAACTGTCTATATATTTTCTGTTACCCTTTCATTAGCATGCATTTCCTGCTTTTAATTTTAATTTCAGATTTCTTCCAATGCAGCCCCATTACCTTAATAAATAAATAAATCTGTAAAATCTAGGACAATTTTTCCTTCTTGAAAGTAACTCAGCCAAACAGGCCACATGGTATCAAGTAAGCCAAGCTGAGTTGATAAGAGATGCCAAACTTTCTGGTATTGATGGAGAAGGTGAAGATTGAGGAAACAGCAGGTCCCTCCATGGGCACCAGCACTTGAGAAGCCCAGCAGTGCTGTGTCCAGGGAAGCTTCAGCTTCAACCTTCATTCGTGTGCACATTCATCTGAGTTTCCCACTGCTCCCCCTCTTTCTGTTGCCAAAGTACCATCAACAGTGGTCTGTGGACTTTGGCATTTCCATCAGATTACTGTGACATTAGCCACAACCTTCAGCAGTTCTGGGGAGGAACGGCAGATTCGCAGTATGGGAGCAGGAAGCAGGATGGGGAAGACTCTTACATCTCATAATAAAACAACAGCAAAGCATTTCTACATATGGCATCGAGAACTTCCATAAACTGTTGCTCACCACCTCTCAGCTGCTTCCAGATACAAGCCACCCAGCAGGACAGCTGTCCCAAGCACTTGACCAGGCTTTCAGTGCTTTCTAAGACAAACAACTGATGGAACACTAATGAAAGCAGGTTGTCATTAAATCACTACTAAGACTCCTTTTAAATTCCCAATACCTATGTTGTATCTGACAGGACACTGCATCTCCCAGAGCAACCAAAGGCAGCTGCTGGAGATTCAGGAGATCCTATAACGGATGATCATGGAATAATTAACTTTCTGAGAAAGGATTCTTTGTAATTTCCAGGCACCGAGAGGATTTACAGTAGTCAGAACTATGAGTGTGCACTGTCTATCATGCCTGTGGATATTCAATAGCCATATAAATATCTGGTCAATGAATGCCATTAGAGCTTACTATTTAGTGGCAATAAGTCCTATCGATTAATTCTGTGTTTGGTAGAGAACAGATAGAGTTAATTTGTAACCTAGAGATGTGAATCAAGTTGCTCTTTCTGGCACTAAATTTTACCCGCCTCTCTAATTTGTTTGCATCTTCTTCTGTGTTTACATTTGCTTATAAACTGTCCAGAAAGCCACTAGAAGGACCTGAATAACTGTACTGCTAATGATAATTAGTCCTATACTGGGTCATACTGCTAAGTTCACTGAGCTAGAAGTATGGTATCACCTCCCAAAGGAAAGGGATACAGAGAAATTACACTTTCATCCTTAAATATTTTTGTTAGAGGGCCTGAAGTAGCACTTTGCATTTTTCAAGGCTGTTTGAAGTGTTCTGCAGCTGACCAGCAGACAGTATGGGTTTTGTGAAGTTATTAAAAAAAAAAGCTGATGATTCATGTAAAAACATGATGACCAAATTAAATGCTACAAGATGATAGCTTTTTTTTTTTATATAATAAAACCCCTGATGATCACAGGCCTGAAGAGTCATCAGCATAATTTTAGGACAAAATAGGTTGTGTGCATTTGTCTGCATACACGTAACTACTTATCTCTCAACTAACACAAAACAAAATGTCAGAAATCTCACATCTTAGGCACTTCTAATCTCAGTACACATGGGAATCATCTATTGAGGTGATACACAAATTGTCTTTGAGAACCTCTTCTCCACAGCTGTAACCTTTCTTCTAGGAACAGTCATTTGTCTTAATGACAAGTTATGACACATCTACAGCTTGACTAACATGCTCCAAAACACAGCGTGTGCTTCTGTGATTAAATGCAGTAACACAGAAGCTTATCCAAAGAAACTAGCATCACATCCTAAACAACAGCATCTACTCCACCAGCCCGTGGACACTAGCTATAAGAACTGGAGGTCTCCAAACATATGGCATCTGGTCAGCACACAAGAATTAAGAGCCCAAAATGATGCTCAGGTCCATATACGCAGATTACTGGTGTTGTAAGATTTGTATATCCTGCCAATGTCCACTAGGTTATGTCCCCACTGAATTCAGATGCATGCGAGGGAAATTCGGTGCAATGATCTGCAGGGATCTGTGCTTTTCATTGGAGAGCTTACACTAAGACTTGCACCCGAATTGCCACACAATTCTAAGCTTTCCTGAAGACTCTAAACGTTTGGATTCAGAATCAAGTTTTGTGGCCGAGTCCTGTGTTTACAAAGAGGTGCATATGTCACAAAGACTGACAAATGGTATTAAAAGAATTTTTTTCTTAAAAATTCAAAAGACAGAAAAAAAAAATAAATCTATAGGCACTGAAAAACTGTGTCCAGTAAGAAATACATTATTAAAAAGGTTGTCTGGAATGAAGGGCCCTATTGATTCACTCTGTCCAGTGACAAGATTCTTCCAGGAGAATCTCTCGCTATTAAGCATTAAGTGTTGCCATTGACATTCCCAATTTTTTGTAGATTTTTGCTGTAATAAAAGTATTTCTTATACAACACTAAACAAGATTCCCAGTGCCTCAGTGCTATATTATACAGATCTACAGGGCTAAAGAGACACCTGGTTCCTGCTCCATCCATTTCAGTCTTGCACATTTGCACCAACCTCACACTTCCAAGAGAGCAGATATGAAAAAGGTGGAGATTAAATATGTCCAACCATCTGACACTTGCTGAAATTCATGTTAAACTGAGAAAGCAGTGCTGAAGAAAACAAAAGGCACGTGCCTGACCTGGCCAGACAAAACCACAGAAATGGAACAGTAAAGCTGCAGGTTCAGCTTAGTGTGTGCACAGACAAATCAACCTATTCAATAGCCACTCTCGTAACTCCGCTGAGACTCTGAACTAAGTACAGAGAATGTGTCAAGGAAAAGAATAAAATCAGATCATGCCATCAGCAGCTACATGGAAAGTCCCAGTGACATTCAGATGTTTATTTTCAACCGAGACATGAACATTACACAGGAATTCCCTAATCTGACCTAGGCTGTTACTCTAATCCCTCACGCATGGCACATTCAGAAACCCCTCAGAAACAGTGCTGCTACATTTTATGTTAGCACAAGGTATCTCTACCCCTGCATCCGAAATGGAATAGCAATTCATTCATCTTCTTAACTGATACTAGAAGCAAGATGAAAGCCTTAGCTCTTCAGGATAGAGGTGCTTTGCATTTTTCCACTTGTAATGTTTTTATGCTTTTCTTCCAGAAAAAAAAAAGAAAAAAAAAAGAAAAAAAAAAGACAATGTTTGTGCCTATTTGTGTGTATAACTATGTATAAATACACCTAACCACGTATGTACTTACTAATTAGGCTGAAATAGGGATCTCTGAAACAGGATGATGCTGAATGTTACCAAATATGATTATTTATAGGAAGTCAAACACTAGCAGTTATGCTTTGTACCTTTAAAACACTCCAAGGTGTGATTATTTTATGATAATCACAATCCCTGCCATGTCTTTTCACACAAATAGTCATCTCCAACTGTGAAACTGGGAGAACATGACCTATAAAGTTTACCTAGTGCAGCAGTTTTCTTCTTTGGTGATTTTGCTGCCAACATTGCATTAATCTAGCTCTATTTTTGAGCAAGACACAAACAGCACATTACCACGGAGAAGAAGAAACAAACGTTAATGAAGCATGCAAATCAGCTTGTGCTTCTGATTATGGGATTTCAAGACAGAACACATCAATAGCTACAGCACCAGTGTCTTAGCTCACCCAACGAGCCAAGATTTGGCAAGACGAAAGGACCATCTTGTGGACCTACTTCATTTAAGTTACTTTAATAAAGTTATGTTAAATGAGCATAACACCAGATTATTATTATTCAGGAAGTAAGGAGGAACTAGTTTGTCAGCTAATAACTAGATCATGGTAAATTTATGATAGAGGTAAATTTATGGTAAAGGCATTCTTAGGGGATTTAACGAAGGATAGAACTTTAGCAGACTTTCTGAAGAACATTAGAACAGGGTCAACCTGATGGAGAGGCAAACACTGCATGAGGTGTTGTAACAGTCCCACTTTGGTATACTTTCAGATTGATTAGAGTGTTTGCTTAATTTCTCACCTTATCATTCACTCCAAAATGTCAACAGCCACTTAGGAAATTAAGATTTAAGAAAAAGGTGGTTAAAAAAAAAGTTTACCTCAAACATGTCAGATTATAAACACTTCTATTGGCACTAAATGAGGAAACAAAGGGTCTTCACAGCTTCATCACAATCTGAGAGTCATCTGACCGATCAAAGCATTGTTAAAGCTCTTCCCTTAAGAACCACGTTGCACCTTTTTGTGTAGCATTTATACCTCAGTCAGGTGAGCACCGAGCAGATTTTACTGCAAAGGCAATAGCAGAAATTGGCAGCCAAACCGAGTTAAGAAATACTTTCCTTTTTCATAAATAGTTCAGAATTTCCAAGCATCTGGATTATCTCGTGACCACTTCTGAAACTACGTCTGCTTTGTGGATGTGGTGCCAGTTGTGCTACTCCGCATCTTGCCAGTGTGTCCTTGTGCTCTAAACACTGTTAGGACTTCCACATCTTTACTTGCTGTGTCGGAATATAAAAAACCTAATTATGCATTTTACATACATACAGAGATGATCTATAATAATCTGTATTCATTTGCCGTACCAGGATCACTGTGCAATTATCCTACACTAGCATTTCTCAAAGTATGCGAAGTGTGAGGAACTAACCTGCACTCTGGATGAAAACAAGCACATCCTACTGCAGCGGGCTGGAAAGCTGGCCCCATATTGCTGCTGTGCCCTTCTACATGCTGCCAGAGCTACCCCAGCCACTCCATAGGTGTCCAAGCAGCTGCTTTGTGCTCATTAACGGGCTCTCCTGCTATGCAAGGTGAACGCCCTGAGAAGCCGTGTGCTAAATACTACTCCAACCTTAACTATCAAAATGCGAGTTGACGTGAAATGCAATACACAAGCAGTATGGTAGGTGATGATGTACATATATTGTGTGTTTGGGTATGGCTAGTAGACATTAAACAAGTACTCTGGAACTTTCAAGGGTATTTGTTTCAGCTACTCTTCCTTACGTTGTAGAAAATATCTCTGAGTTCATTCAAGAAAAGACAGAAGCACAAAGTTCACTGGTACTGGCACACATCACTCTGGCTCTATTATATGCACTGTATTTTCAGTAAGTGTCCCTCCTGCAGAACATCCAAGTAAACATCTTACTGTTCTATGTCACATTCAGTACCATTTCTGCTTAACAAGGCAAAGGATAAAGCTGTGACATTATCACCCCAAGTTTCCATAAATTATCTCTGCTGTATCTCACTACTTCATTTTCCTCCTACATAAAAGCGATGCTCATAGAACTACCTGATGACTCTGTTTCTTTCCAATATCCCTTTATGAATTTGGCTTTAAAAAGACAACCTTGACAGAGTTCAACGTACAGCTCTTCAGTGCCATAGCCAAGATCTGATTTGTAATCGTCTGTTGTGCATTCCAGCTGCCCCACAAAACCCAATATTTTGTTTAAGTTCTCTTTGCCCATGGTTACAGTGTGAATCGCTCCTTCCTTCAAAGTATGAATATATCTTTGTGATGCTGCATTGTGTCAGAATGGTAAGGAGCTGCTGTGACATTTTGCATCCTACTTATTTCAGAAAACAATTAGGGCCCTCAAGGCAACTATTACATTCTCCTCTTTAAGTTTCTGCAATTTGTCCAGGAACAACTTGCTTCAGAAGTGAGAATTTTACTCTTTCCAGTCTCAGCACTGCTACATCCTGGGCATTAGTGAATATCTAATGAAGTAAAATATACGTACCTGATAAATGCCCCAGCATAATCTGAACAAAACACTGCTAGGAAAACTCAGCTGAAAATGAAAATATTTAGGTAGGAAATGTATTTTATAAAACCCTTGACACAATTATGCGCTTTCTTCATAAGTCCTCGACACTGAGATAGGGGAGGGATGCACTCTTAGCCTGGGCTTCTAGCATTACATTTATTTATTTAAAGGTGTGGGGTGAAAAAATCACACCTTCATGACTGTAACAGAGACCCAACAGGTCTTTTTAATAAAATTTAAATTAAAAAGTTAAAGCCAGGTCTATCTTAAGACAGGTTTATAGGTGATGATTCCATCATGAAAGAATAAGAAGAGGAAACAAATTTTGCCAGGCTTATTCTGTAACTTCTCAGGTACTTAATTAAAACATTTTTAACCTCAGACGTGGCATTCTGCTATTTCAATCCTCCAACAACTTCTGCATCCACTGACCAAATTCAACCAAACCTGACATACGAGTCAAGAGCTCAAAGATTTTAAGTTCTAAAAAAAACCTAAAACCCAGACACATCTACCCCCCCACTCCCCAAAACACCCAACCACACAACAAACAAAGCAAACCAACCACAGAGACCCCAACCATCGACAACACAGGATGCAGGAGCCACTTCACCCCGCAGAGCAGGCTGCATGGCCCATGAGGTGGGGCAGCTGTGGGTTTGTGTACACCTGTTTTAAGCAGAAGCACAAGTTGCTTCTCACCTTCACCACAACACAGAAGAGAACAGAAACTAATCTGACAGAAATTAGGGGATGCTGAACATGACTGGAAACAGTTTGAGAAGGATGAAGTTGTAAAAGCCACAGAGGAACACTTTTTATCCAAATATGAGAAGAAAGAGGTGCAAGATGCAGATTTGTATGAAAAAACCTGTTATGCTGCCCATGCAACAGTTTACACATCTACTCCTGCTCACTTAGTTGTGTTTCAGTCTTCATGGTATTTTTGAATTTTAAGGCATTGGTTGAGAGCTTTAATTTGCGCCATACAGAGTCTATAGACTGCTGCTGACTCCATTTCAGTAGCCTTAAAGGTGATTTTTCAATGGAAAATTTGCCAATCTGCATTCAGGAGGCTGTTGGTAGCTTTGAAATCAATACGGCTACAGTGAGCTATCTTCCCATCCTGAAAGCCTTGTAGCAGTTATGGTTGGGACTCCTTTTTTCTGAGATTAAAGCTAAAACTAGAAGCTGATGATCTTCAGCCAGCATAAATCATTACCTACACAACAGTGGTGAAAAGTTCTAACTGCCAAGAATAGCCGAGAGATCCTTTCTCAATTTTCACGCAGCTCCGTTTTGCCAAGGTAAGGAATTGAGAGGCAAAGGCAACAGGCCTTTTCCTCTGATCTTCCATCAGATGTGAAATTACTGCTCCTGTTCCACTTAGAGAAGCATCATAAGGTAGCTTTATAGACAAAGGTGTGCAACGACTCTCTCACACGATATGAGTGCCATAAGTCATGAAGAGTCCCAAACTGCCATGTGAATCAATGTGTTTCTATTAATTCTGTAACAGTTCATTCTGTAGATCGAATGCTGTTACTGCCGTAGGCAAAAACCTACAGAAATAACTGCAAGACTCTCTGTAAAGAGGGGTACACATGCAGAACATTTGAAGGTTAAGGTTCTTCAAGATAAATCATAAGGCTTAGGTGAAACTCTGCCAGCCATAACACAGATGAATCTTCAAAAAAAAAAAACCCATCAGATTTCCCTTATTCCCTTCAAATTCTTGACAATTTCTCAGCAGTACTATTTAAGGTGCTCTAGGAATGTCATAAAACATCTGTTTTATTGTTCAGTGCTGCTAAAAAAAAAAGTACTGATAGCATTGATAGGATTAGCTAGTGACATTACAACTGCATTTGAAAAGGTATTTCTTGCTATCAACTTCCATCCCCAGTTTTATAGACGCATTTCTCTAGGTAGACTTGGGAGCTTACCATCAACTAATGGAACAAGCTCATCCAGTGTTTCAGTTACAAGTTATTACATTGCAAATATGAGTTAATACAGAATCCAGTTTGTGTGTATAAAGCCTTAACTGGTCTTATTTTCTCTAGTGGAAACGTGTACTGCTCCATCCTCAGTGTCATACCACTTTCTGCAAAGAGCTCAAGTTCCACCTTTTCCTTTTGCTTTCCTACATACCGAAGGAGCATGACAAGCTGTATGACTGGTCTCTCCTAAACAACAGAAATTTTAAATCCTAGTATTATCCTAAAAACTGTAGGAAACTATGAGGAAGAGTCCAGCTAATTTCCACCCTGAGTCACGTATAATCTCCTCCCAAAAATCACTAAAAGCATGGAGAAGTATTAAGTTCTAGCAATCCAACTAAACAACATTCCTAGCAGCTGTCTATCATGTAGTAAATGACCTCCTCCCTTCATAGCATGCTACAGAAAAATATACCATATTTATAGTTACACGTAACCTCCATTGCAAAAACCCTTAGAAGGTGGGGATTTCTTTCTGTACATTTGAAGCATCAAGTCTTACTGCTGCTGCTTCATCTCTTGTGTCTGAGAATACCGCCACACAAAACCCACATTTCAGATTCTACTCCCTCCACTGCTAACAAAATCCAATGGCATTTTGGTTATTATACCCTAGCTTAAATTGCTGTAAAGATACTAGTGCTCTTACAATAGACTACAGCAGACTACAACAGACATTGCCCTCTGCAGCATCACAGCTCTGAATGCATTTTCTAGTACCTTTATAAGGGGTAATAGGCTTGAGCAACCTTCACATTTTCTCTGTATATCCCAATTTCTTTTAGTTACTTCTGATCAGCTCTCATTTGCATGGTAAGACAGACGAGACATGCTGCTTTGCTTGTCTGGTTTGAGCTTGCTGCTGGAAATGCTCTTTAGTGGTTACCACGTTGCCTACAGCTTTTCAGTGTCCTGCCTGTACTGCTTTGGATCAATTACTCCAGTCAATAATCGTTTTTTGGACTGCTTCATTTTTGCATATAATACACTATCCAGCCTCTTAACACATCATTTGAACTCTTTCTGAACTGATACATTTAAGAATTGTCTCATTTTCTCTCTTGAACCTCTTCATAAAAGCAGATACATTCAGCAGATGCCAGAAAGGTAATTTTGTAGACTTTCCACGATCTCAGCAAATGTTTTGTCTGCTGATTTAATACCAACTGTTAAGCTATACAGCACGTTATAGGCTTTAGCCCTCATTACACTCCGTAAAAGTGTCACCTTTTTCTCATCACCAATATCGTTTTAATATATTGTTCCAATTTCCTGACATAGACCAGTTGTCTATTGAGCTATTAAACAACCGTGCTTCCTCTGGTCCCCGTGAGCTCCTTTCTACCCTGCAAAGTGTTTGCCACTCTCATGGTGCAAACCTCAAGCTCTCTGTAACCCCCCTTCTACTGCTGTATTCCTGAATCAGGCTTTCATGCACATCTGTAGCATTTAATCCCTCCATGTTAAAAGGAAATCACACAGACAGATTCCAAATCCTGGTTCTAGTAATTCAAGATAAATATAGAATGACTAGACACACAGAGATGCTCCATCATAATCTAGTGTCTTCGGACAAAGAAATAAAACCATTAGAAATCTATACATTACTTAAAGGGGTACTAAAAAATAGCTTAGTCTTGGAAGAAACAATGAACACTTATAAATCAAATTCCGTTTCATTAAGTGTCTGTCATTGCTCTGGAAAACATAGGATTATATTGAAGAGACACCAAGAACATAGCCTCAGAAAACTCAGCAAGAGCTGGCTTGAAAAGCATGTACTAAAGGTTCAGATTGGTGCAACCTATCAGCCAAGGGAAATGGCTCCTTTGAAGAATCAGGCCCTTCTGAACTGCAGGTGACCTTGGAAGAAGGCTAGAAAAAATACTTGCTACTTTCTCAATAAAAAAGTTACCAAGAAACAGTCATAATATTTGTGAAAGTCTTCCTTCCACCCATGCGAGGCACCCACGATGATTTGTTTCAGACTGTCTGAAAACATTAATAAAAGGTTTGCTGAAACATGTACTGCTGACTCAGCTGGCTTAGGAATGACACTTTTACCCCATCCTCTTAAATGGTTTAAAAGTTCTATCATCAAAACAGTCATAATAAGAGCTTTAAATTTAGATTTTGTCAAATACTAATAGATATTTTAATTAAAAAAAACCCAAGACTGCTGCCTTCAGAGAATCTTAATGCTCAGCTTGTTTTGAAAACCAACATGCAGGAATACTTAGAAATCTAAAATACTGATACAGCCCTTTAAAGCATCTCTTCTGAGAGAATCAGATACGCTCAGTTTTCAGAAACTGTCTTTATGTGAGGTTTAAAGGTTCTCAGATTACAAAAAGGAGTCATTCCTAGTAAATAAACCACTTTTTCGGAATACTGGTAAATTTGTATTTAAAACTTGAGGTTGACTGGGTGAATAAGGAAGTACTGTTAATAATAGACTGCCTATTTGAGTATACTTAGGATCATAAACTCATTTTTGCCTTCAACAGCCTAAGACATACTAGGAGATTTTTAGACTGTAAAAAATTATCCCAGAAAAAAAATTAGGGTGAAAGGTTAAGTGGATCAAGTTGTCAGAAGGATTATTAATTCCTTTCTGAGACCAAGAGATAAAGGCTAGAAAACACAGAGAGCATTAGCAAGGGAACTGTGAGTACGATGCAACGAACTAGTAGAAGGACATGCAAGTTAGAGGAAGAAGGAAATTTTGAGGTTGGACAACAGCTTGTGTCAGCAGAAATAAAGTGTCTTATTGAAGGTCTGGTAAAGAAGTATTAGAGGACAGGGGAATGCAGCAACCAGGAAGTACCATGACAAGATAAATGTTCACAGGAATTGCTCCCATCTCTGCATGTAGGAAAAATATAAACAATAAAACACATTTTAACACTGGTCATCTAGCACTGCCCCACGCCCTGTTTCGAGGATGCACAGATCCAGGATGGCAACACCAGTGTGCAGTGCCACAGAGTCACAAGATGGGAATAACTTTATGTTTGCAGTCACAGCTGTTGTATGACACTGCCCCATCTCTTTGACTTGGGAGGCGCAAGAAATGAAATATTTCCTTTTTCCTACCCTAATAAATCCCTGCTTGCAGACTGTTAACAGAAAGAAGACATTGAGAATACCCTTCGACCATTCGCAAAGTTGAAAACTGTGGAATTAGGTTTTTTTCCCAGCAAAGAACAGGTGGCAGCCAGAAAGAAAACAAGACCAAGATTCTCTGAACAGTATTCCCAAGCTGTATAACATCCACGCATAAACCTACTGCCTTTGCCTGATGTGCCAAAGAAGAAGAAAAATAATGGATTTCCTGAGAACTTTTATACATGAGAGATACCCCACTGAACCCTTCTCCAAAGACAGCATCCTCCAAAGCTGAAATTCCAGATGCTATCCACTGTATTTCCACACTTGCATCTGGAAATCTCTATGCCTAACAACCATGGTGAAAGAAAAGAATGAAAAATGAGACAATGTCATTACCAACAGAGATCTTCATGGAACCAAACCAATCATTGAGTGGACAACAAATGATTAAGCAGAGAAGAGATGGAACGTATTCAAAGAAGGATCAGAGGAAAACCACAAATGAAATGCAGGGTATCCTTCAGGAAGATCTGGATGGAGGCCAGTATGAGCATTAACTGACATACCTCTAATTCTTCGGGATTTTAAAAGTGTTCATATCACACTGACATGGCTTCTCACTGAACTAAGTCACTCACCAGATAATTCAACATCTTTGCAGAAATAAAAATGCTAAAGGTTGAACCAACAGCAGAAAAAGTTAATGAACATTTTATCCTTGTACTATCTTAGGATGTTCAGACCTTCTGTTCCATCCATACACCTGCAAATATTTGTGTGAATGGAAGTTTTCTTCTCATAAATCATTCTGCAACCCGACCTGAACATGTTTGCCCAAAATTTAGCAGTTAATGTACAATAGGAAATGTAGTTAACTCACAATTATCCAATTAGAAAGCAGAAAGACCATCACACCAAGGGACACAGTCCCAGACAGAGAGCTACACACAACCGAAGCAGGAAGCTGTATGATACAGAGTTTACAACTTACAGGTAACTGCAAATATGCTCGGAAATTAAAAAGCTACTTGTAGGTAATTGGAAAAAAGAAAGAACAGAACACTTCACTAACATAAAAGCAGAACTTCTCACCAAATCTTCAGCTTCATTTCAACCCTGAGAAAACAGCATTATACCATTTGCAATGGTCAGGAATCCTTTAAGTCCTGCATATTGCTGCAAAATTTGCACTTGTCTGCAGAGAGCAGATCTTCGTTTTCCCTCATCTCCACCACTTCCTATCACTTTTGATTCTCCAGCCTGCAACACTATCAGAAAATGCTTCAGCTAAATAAGCACATCTTAGTATTATTCTATTTTCTGTCATTTGCTGATCTTGCTCTGGGCCACCATGGTTAATCTGTAATGGCAAACAATAACTGTGACATTTTAAGGCATTGAGGTGAACCTGAAGATAGAAAATTACAAGAGATTATTTTAAAGATAATCCTCCAAATCCTAGAACTTTATATTTAGGACAGATCATCTGTAATACTGAAATACAGGAAGTAGAAACTTCCATATAGCAAAAACTGACTTACTGGATTCTTAATGTAAAACATAGAAATAGAATTTTGATTCCCAGATGTTAAAATGAGATAGAAACTCTCTGACATTTCAGTCCATTGTGTCTTTTTTTTTTCCCTAATGTAAAAAGAAATAGTTAACGGTCACTGAATGAGACAAGAGCAAATATACCCAAAAAGGGAACAATACAGAGAAACCATGACATTTATAAAGTGATTGGCTTGGGCAGGAGGGAGGTAAGGAAGGGATATAGACAGTGAGATCCATTTCACTTAAGCCTCACACAAAGGGCCCATAAAGGAAGGAAGGAATTACAAAGACATGGTTTATTGACCGCTCACCACTGAGCCAGAGTTTTCCTGTATAAATTCTTCCTTAGAAGGTTAATTAAAAAAGGGTTAGGGCCCTGATCTGAAAACCCTTTATTCACTAGTGTAATCCTTATTCACACAAGGGATTCCATTGATTTCAGTGGATGAGGGATCGCTCATGTGGCTTAACATTTCCAGAACTGGAGCCCGTGGTTTTGAGGCATTGAAAAACAGGAATGCTTTGAGAAAGCAATACAGACAGCCCAGGCACAGCAGCACGGCTTCACTTGAGCACAGGAGCAACATGGAGGTCCTGGTGCTGTTGGCCAACTTTAATTATAGCAGACATAATAAATAGATGGCAGTTTTGTTAAAAGCCTGCATGTATAAATATGAGACTGAGAAAGTTCATTAGATAATTTCAGCTTTGGTTTAGCACCCAGAATGTGCTTTAGCACACCAAAATAAC
Source organism: Chloroceryle amazona (assembly GCA_027560015.1). Classification (NCBI taxonomy): domain Eukaryota; kingdom Metazoa; phylum Chordata; class Aves; order Coraciiformes; family Cerylidae; genus Chloroceryle; species Chloroceryle amazona. The sequence goes on along the minus strand of JANHFX010015364.1, from coordinate 253,740 downwards.
ATCAAAAACAACTCTCCTATTTCTCTGTCAGCACTGGCCACATCCCTGGCAAGCTCAGGGCTCAAAGTGCAAGCATGGAGCACTGCTGGACACCACTGCACATCTCACAGCTGCAGAGGATAGAGACTAAGGCACCAGCTGCCTGCCCATGAACTTACCATGAATCACCGTAGCACCAGGATCAGCAGCAAATACAGTCAGAGCCCTCTGCAAACAAACCTGGCTCTATATGCATATCCAGTATCCTATTCACAGCCCACTCTTCCCCCACCCCCCAACCTGCTGCTGTTCCTTCCCTTGCTCTGCTTGTCCCTTTACAGATGCCAACTGCAAATTGTATAAAAATTGTACAAGTCTCATGCAAATCTTTGATATACGCAGAAGCAGCATTGCAAGGATTAAATTAGGTCTGTAGGATAAGACACATATACAAAAATCCTGTTTAGTCCTACACATCCTAACTGCTCTTTGTTTGTGTTCACAGCCTCATTTAAAAAGTCTTGCAGCGTAATTCAGTCAGTCCCTGGGTACTTCCTAAAGGGCAAAAATAGAGAGAACGGATGACAAATAGAGCAAGGAGGGATTAGCTAACACCTCTGTTCACCGTGCACATACTCAATAAGGCTATTCCATACATCATCACTGGGAAGGACAGAGACGTAAGAAAATACTTTGTGTATGTGTGAAACGTGTGTCTACGCTTCTCAGCAAAATTAAAGAGATTCCCAAAGGAGGAACACTGCATTTTACACACTGGCACTTCTAGCAACATTAGAAAAGGAGAATTTTGGAGGAATACAAGTGATTCATTAAACAAAAGCTATTTTCATAAGACCGAGACCTTACATATAACAAGTGCCTTACAGACATCAGCTTAACCTATGCCACAACCAGAAAAACACCAGGATGCTTGTTTTTAGAAATTCCTTAAAGTTATAGGGACAGAAAAATCACCTGCAACATTAACAAAACAGGGAGAGTCCCCAGACAATTACTTACAGAGAAGCAGTAAAACTCCTAAGCATAAACTATACATTTAACACACATAACAAACAGAGACCAAATTCCCATACAGGATAAACCAGGAATATCAGGGACACAGGCTACTTACACCAGTACAGGCATCATAAAAAAAAAATAATCATACTGGAACACAACTTTCCTTCAAACCTCCTCAAACTTAAGTATAACAACAACAACAAAAAGGAGAAGAAAAGAATCACTCCGTGGTCCAGGAAAGGTGCTGCAGGGCATAGCATAGGTAGGAAATCTTATCATACCTTTTGCAGCCTGCTCCGAAGAACCACACTTCAAACACAGAAGAGCAATCAATAAATCCTCATGAAAGTTAAGCCAAAAGTGCTCAAAGCTTTCACGTACCTGTAACTGGCATTACACCTGTCCTTTGACAGCAGGGTGCTCCTCAAGGACAGCAGCCAGCCCCAGCACCCTACCAGCACCACACAGCTTAGCACAGCACCTACCCAGAGCACCTTGTCAGGGCACCTCCCTGCTCGTTATAAGGAACACTTGGAGGCACTCACCAGCATGCATATAAGGAAAGAGACACAGGGGTTGACCCCTTCCTAATGAATGACCCCAGGTTTAGGTGATCTGTGGGTGAGTGATCTCCTGAGCCAAAAGTTCCAGGTGTTTGATAGCCCTGGTTGAATTCACTCACCCAATAGTTTTGTCTGTTCATTTCTTGAATTCAACAAGCTTTCAACATCCATAATGTCCTTTAGCAATGAGTTCCACAGTTTAATTAAGCTTTGTAAAAATGATTACTACCTCCTGGCTTGCTTAGTTTTTGATAGTTGTTTTTTTTTTGATCTGTGTACCTGAAAAGTCCACAAGGTGCTCCCTATCATGAAGCCCAGGAGCAAAGTAGCAGAGCTACACCAAGCCCAGAGAAGAGCAAGCAAGCTATGGTGTAGGGAACCCCATGGTACCTTCTGGGGCAAAGGAGCTTCCTCCTGGGAAAGGAGCTACTTAGAGGCACAGAAGATTATAAAGCTGTAGTTAAGTGCAAAGAAGATGAATAGGGAATGATCATTTGCTTTTTCTCTTGAGATTCAGGTCAGACTAGGGAGGCTACAAGAACAATTCCTGGCACACAATAGCAAGTATACCGTCTTCTTTCTGTAGCTACATTTTACAAGAAAGCGTGATTAACTACTTTGGCTTTATAGCTCCAAGAACAACCAAGGGCTAAAAATATTCTTTATGATTAAAAAAAAAAGGGTGTAAATCTGTTTATCCCAAAAGAAGGTTTAGAATGTGACAAGTTCAGGTTTTATAAACCTATGCAAAAGCCAGCAGGTGAATGGGAAAGGTTTTCATTCTGAATAAACCAAAACCTTGTTATCAAAATTCAAGATACTCAGATTGAGAAATGAGGTGCAAATTTTTATCAGTGAGAGTAGCTAATGCCCAGGATCACTATATGGATTTATCACCACTTAAATGTTAAGTAGAAATTAATTTATTTTTATTTTAACAGACAAAGATTGGTTCAAGTAGTATTATTATTATTAAATCAGTATCAGGAACTAGAGCAGGGAAATTTTATGGTCTGTGATAGGGAGAGGCCAGAGCAGACAGTAATCCTTTCTAGCCTTAAAATACAAGATCACTTGCTTTTTCTGTGACTGTATTAAAGCAACCCCAGTTCCCAACATGTACATTCACCAGTAACAATTCTCCAGCGGAAAAATGTTGATAGCTGCACAGGTGTTGGAATAAAAAATGGCAAAATCTGTTTTCTAGGTGGGAACAGAAGGTGGATTATGTCGGAGATATGTTTGATAGTTATGAACACCAGCTACAAGACGGTGTCAGTTAAAGACAACTTGAGCAGATGGATGGCAGAGCATGTGCACTGTGATGTTAATTGAATGGCCTGGGATTATGTTTAAAAATCTTAAAATGAATAACTGGAAAACAATTAAAGAAGCAACAACAATCTGCAAATTCCAGGGTTACCAGATGGCCCAGAAGGTGGGATTGCAGCTACAAGGAAGACAACATTGGGGTTTTTTCCTGATTTTCACAAAAGAAAGCTCAAGACAGAATCTTCTGTGTATTTCTCCAAGACAATAAGCAACTGTTTTTAATGCAAAATAGCTTTTTGTTTATAATAGTTTTCACATTGGCAGGATCTTAAACTATTTTATTTAGATCATCATCATTTGTGTGAGCAAAACATCAGATTGCCAGAGAAGAGTTTCCTTAACATCTCCTCGGTGTAATTTGAATGACTGGGCTGGAGGGACAGGGGCTGCTGTCACCTCTCTGGAAAGAGCTCTGACACGGTGCCACGAGGACAACAGGCACGGTACCACATCCGTTATCCTTGCTGTAAGCACCACGGATTTACACGTGCAGTGGGAGCAGTCTGCCTTGCCTGCACACAGGGTGTAGAGCTAAGTTTCGCTCAACAAGTGGCTCACAAGTAGTAAAGCTGGCCCCAGGTTTTCATCCAAAATAGCCAAACAGGGAGTGTTGTTTTCCCCCTTGTGTTCTTTGCATTGAAACCAGTGTAAGGTCAAACAGTGAACCTTTTACAAGAACTTAATTTGTTCCTCAAGCTCTCTTTTCCTCCATTAGTCAATGCTGGAAAGAAATAATGTCTTTTAATAATAAAATGAGACACAAAATAGAGAAAAAGGGCCAGATGCGGATGTTCAGCAGGACTTGAAGATACTGGTGGATGAAAAGCTAGACATGAGCCAGTAACATGTACCCACAGCCCAGAAGACCAATCGTATCCTGGACTTCATCAAAAGCAGCATGGCCCTTAGGTGGAGGGAGGGGATCCTGCCCCTTTACTCTGCTCTGATGAGACTTCACCTAAAATGTTGTATCCAGCTCTGGAGCCCTCAGCATAAGGAGGGCTTGAACCTGTTGGAGCAGGTCCAGAAGAGGGCCACAAAAATGATCCAAGGGCTGGAATATCTCTCCTGTAAGGAAAGGCAAAGAGTTGGGGTTGTTCAGCCTGGAGAAGAGAAGGTTCTGGGGAGACCTGCTTGTGGCCTTACAGTACTTAGAGGGGAAAGAAGGACAATCTTGTGAACAGGATCTGTTGTGACAGGACAAGAGGCGATGGTTTTAAACTAGGAGAGGGGAGATTTAGACTGGAAAGAAGAAAGCAATTTTTTATGATGAGGGTGGTGAAACACTGGCCGAGTTTGCCCAGAGAGGTGGTAAATGCCCCATCCCTGGAAACACTCAAGGTCAGGTTGGACAGAGCTCTGCTCACTGCAGAGGGGTTGGACTAGATCATCTTTAAAAATCCATTCCAAACCATTCTAGCACTATAATCTTCAAACTGATTTGCCTATCTTTCTGGGGCGAGGACCAGGTCCTGGTTCATGCCAAGCAAAAATGCGAAGGAAACAGCCCTGTGTTGTTTTGGTCCTTTTCATTGCAGAGCACCCTGCAGTTTGGAAAAGACCCCGAGGTCTGTGGTGGACAGAGATGCTCTGTCCCAAAAGATTTACATGACAGCCTTGGCACTCATGAAAACCTTCCTTCTGTGAAATGTTTAGAGGCACAAGGGACTCCAGCTCTGACACTATGATTAATATGGTTTTGTATTGAAATGCTAAACCCAGAAAGCCTGAATGTAAAATATGCAGCTCATAGTGTGGTTATTGTACCATTTCTGCATTTATTGTGAGGGAGCAGCATTCAGAAACCATTGTGTGGGCCATGGCCCCGGTCTGAAAGCTAATTCTTAAGACTTCTGTTTTTAAAAGACAAATTAAGCTTATTAACCTTATTCCATTCCTTGAACTCCTTTCCTTGCAATGTCAGTGACTTGCCATATGGATCAAGACCATCACTGGGTTTCCATGTGTCTGATTTCCAAGCTAGCCCTTACCGAGCATTATCACCCTGCACTTACTCCTTGCTCTGACTCCAGGGGTGGGGTTGCACATGAGATGTTGGGATTGTTTCCAGCAGGAAACACTGGTGATATCTCTGTTACCAGTACATAGTAGCTGTTGAGAAACGGTGACTTTTCCAGTGGCCACTGCTGTAACATCTCCAACTGCTATGCACCTCTTGCAATTCATCAGGTGCAACTTCAGCATCAGCTTACTCTGACATGGCTCACGTTATTCACTTCCATCAGCTCCCACCCTCGGTGTATTCCCTGAGCAGCTGTCTACACTGCTTCACAGCATGCCCACCCAGAGACCCTCAGTTTCAGAAGATGCACTCTGGGGGACTATCAAAGCCCCAATGCCCCTAATAGCTCCAAGTAAAGAGCAGAATTAAATATGAGGATGGGAGAGAGAAGTATTCAGGTGCACTGAGCATTCAGGCAGGTACACAGCTGCCTGTAGAGAAATAGCATGGGAAGGGAAGGGGAGCTTCTCATCACAGTATCTCCCACCTGGCAAACATCCCAAGAGCAAGCGCTCGCCTTCCTCTGCCATGGCTGTGACTTGCCATGATGCTGGTGGGTGACACAAAAGAAGGGGGGTGTAAGGGTGCTGCCTCCTGCAGAGCACAAGGTCTGTAGGACCCCACTAGGGGCAGGGGCTGCAGCACCACTTTACTGGGTGCTGTTTCACTCTGTAGGAATGGAGATAGAAGAAAACTTTGCTCTTAGCACCGGGAGACAATTCATCTTTGCAGGCAATGTTAAGCAGATCTGCCTTACAGGACATGGTTTTTAACCAGCTCCCCAGTCAGGCCATCGGGCAGGGTAACAAGCCATTGGGAGATGTTTATCTGGCATTTACTGGAGCAAACACTGTGCTTGTGCCTGGAGTTCATCCCTCACCTATATTCCCTTGTAATGGCACAATAAGGAGAACAGCATGAAAGTTGAAATAAATAAAAAAATAACAATTACCCAAATATTTTGAATCTCCATACCACTGAAATGAATCCTGATTTGGGTTAACATTCAGAAAATGTTTGTTTCTCATGTAGGCTCATGCTGATTTACTTTAACAACACTCCCAACTGCTTTATGCTGAGGTTCCCAGCACCAGTGGGATTGCTGTTCTCTCACCTCCCCAGCCAGTGTCCCTCTTCCTGGCCACTGGCCTGGGTGAATACTGCAGAAAGAATTTCTTCACAGACGCATCCCAATCTTTCTTTTTTTTTTTTTGTCTTTTTCTCAAATACATTCTTGAAAACATGCCTACTAGAGGCAGTGTTTACAGAGGATCTAATAAAAATACCACATGTAAGAAAGATCAACACTGCTGGTAACGTAGTGGGCTTTCAAACATGCCCCAAGCCAGCAAAACGTAAGCATGTATTTAGAGAATGTTCAGCAGAAAGATAATTGCAAACTTACAGAAGCAGCTGGGGTTAAAACCATCCTCTGTCTCCAAAAGGCCTGCAAAATAGCTGCATCGGGGACGGGGGTGCTATTATCATGCTTTTAAGCTTCTCAGAAGTTTAAATGATGTGAATTAGAAGCGTGGTGTACTTCCTGGAATATCTTGAAGGTTCGCCAGCTTCTTAGCTTTCCTTTCTAGTAACTCCAGTGGAAGCAAAGCAAGTTAAAGGTGCCAGAAAGCTCGGCTTTGCTGGAACCTGAACGGCCTTCCAGAAGCATAACACAGGCCAGGGCTGCTGGCCTGCCCTGTGGTGCAACGGCCCCCACACAGATCCCTCCTTCCTCCAGCCCTCACCTGAGTCCCACCAGGTACCTCCCTGCTCCTGACCTTGTCTTGCAAACTTGATCTCTGATCTCCACCTGGGACCACCATGACAGGCTCTGGGGCCGCTGGAGGGACAGGATGGTTTTGGAGGCCTGAGAAGCCGCACAGCCTGCAGAGAGGTGCCAGGAACCCTCCTGAGCACACATTCCAGAAGCCAAAGGCTTCTGCAAAGATGAAGATACACTGAATTATCTGGGGGAAAGGACTGGGGGTCTGTGCCTGCTGTTGGCACCGTGCAGGGGCCGCTCTGGGGAGAGCTGAGGGGCTGCCCGCACCTGACATGGCCGGTCCCAGCCGGTTCCTGCTGGTTCCTGCCACCCCAGCGCCAGGCCGGGTGAGCCCCTCAGCAAGGCTGGCAGCGCCATGGATTCAAGGGAGGTGAATTCAGTCAGCAGACCCTGGCAAATCTTGTCCTCTTTTTTCACTGACAATTTAAAGCTCTCACATTCTTCCCATTCTTCTTATCCAAACAGAAATGACACGTAGTCCCAACAGAGTTACCTGCATTTACACCTATAGACTATGTCCGTATATGTTCTCAATGACAAAAAAGGCCCATGATTTCCCCCCCCCCCAATATCTTTGAGGGCTTTTCTTGTCATGTTATATTGTGATGAATCTCACATTGCCACACCAGTCACCTTAGGGAAGCAAATACAAGGCTGAGAAAGGCTGAGAGCCCTGCGTCTGTTTAGCTGGAGAAGACTGAGAGGGGATCTTAGGAATGTTTGCAAACATCTGAAGGGTGGGTGTCAAGTAGAAGGGGCCAGTCTCTTTTCAGTGGTGTCCCATGATAGGATGAGGGGCAATGGTCACAAACTGGAACACAGGAAAGTTCCACTTCAATATAAGAAACTTCTTTACTGTGGGGGTGACAGAGCCTGGCCCAGGCTGCCCAGAGAGTAACTTAAAAGTTTCAGACAGATTTTTGAAGTTGAGCTTTTGAGACCTGCACTTCAAAGCCACGAGGGAAAATAAATTGTATCACATTATCAATATGTGAATCAGGCTGGAAGAGCTTCTCCTTAGGGATCTGAAAGCCATTATAGTAAATTTGTGCTTCATAATAAAAAAAAAAAGGTATTTCTAGAATAAATCTAAACCAGAAGCACTTTTCTCTTTAGTGCTGGTGAGATGAGTGAGGGTTTCAGGTGGCCAAATCCAATGGCCTGAGAATTCAACAATAAATCACAGAGATAAAACAAAAAGCACCCTCCTGTCCTCCCATTCCTAATGTGCAATCAGCTGCTTGGGAAAGTTAAATGGCACCTTAAAAGACAAAAAATAAACCACTGCTTATCTTCTTAATCTTCAAGGTAATACAAAAAGGCAGACACCCAATCTGCCTGTTGCTTTCAAAGGAATATTTATCTTTTCTTGGGCAAATGCGAGTGGGCAGGAATTGACTGCAGGTCATGTGTGGCACAGCTTGTACGCCTGGCTCTGCATTATTTCTGCTTCGGAATGCAAGTGCAGATCCAGCAAAGAAAAATGTAGTCTTTTTTTCCCCACAGGAGAAGAGACACCTGCCACTGTATAGGGCAAAGTCTCACCATCAGCCTTGACACTGCATTAAATGAACGGATAAGGTGGTTGCTTTGCCATTATGTAGATGTTAAAACTAAGTTTGGACATACTGTTCTACGCACAGCTAAATAAAGTTGATTTCTGAATATACCAACACTCTTAACATTTTTTAGAGTCTCTAAGCTCTTTGGTGCTGCTGCAGTATTTCCCTCACTCTCTCCTCCACAGTTCTGCTCTGGCTTTTCATCTCCCAACCCTTTTGATCCTGTCTCTTCTTCTGCCTTTATCTTTTCTTTTCAGGCTCCTCCTCCTCTTTCCACACAATCTCACATTATTTCTCCTGCTAGATCTTCTTTCTATTGTCGGGGGGTTTCTTTCTTTCTCCGGAATTGCTTGATTCCACTAGTGCTGACAGGGCTCCCCGTTGTCTCGGGACAAGAGGAGCTGAAAGATGGTGTGTTAGATTGCAGAGAAAGGCTGCCAAAACTGAAACTCTATTCCAGAAGAAGCAGAGAAAACAACAAAACGTCTGAGGAGGGGATGACATATAGACACACCATGTTGAGCACCTGTCTACTCCTGGGGCAGTTTAAAAGTGTTCTTGCTGTTAGCAGGGCTTAGCCTGGGGCTTTCTGCTATCACAGCTGCAGTAACTGGGAAAAAAGGCAGGGAGGCAACTTAGTGATGCTCACACCAAGAAATACAAAATACAACTAAGAGGAAATAAGAGTGATAATGATTCTGAGTTTTTGAAGTAATTCTTCTCTGCAGAAAAATGACATAGTCTGTGAAGTGGCTGGGAGACAACAGCTACAAGGAATGACCCCTCTCACAGGGGGGTCTGGTGTGACTGCTGTTCCTCTCCTTGTGAGCTAATGCAAAATATCAGCTTCCCAGTTCCCAACAAAAATGCCAATATTACGATATTTCTTCCTTAGATTAGAGATGATGAAGCAATCAACATTTTCTGCAGGGTTTCTGGACAATGTTAAGTTTGGAAATTCTGAAATTGTTCGCTTCCTCCCAAAGCACCATTCAGCCACTGACACTCGGCAGTGCAAGAGGGCAGTGGCTCTGGGGGAGCACCTGCCTCCAGTCTGCTGCAGCCCCATGGCACTCTGTGCAGTTCAGAAAACAGCCTGGGCTGCTGGAAGCGAGTGGTCATCGTTTTAAAAGTTACTCTCAAGATTCTGGTCCACTGATGAAGAAAAAGGAATCAAGTGTTCCCTTCAATTTTAATTCCCATGTTATATCCCCCAAGCATCCAGGTGGATGTAAATAAATACATAATCAAAATCATTTCACTGTATGGAGCAAGTGAAATAATGGAATCACAGAACTGCTGAGGTTGGAAATACCTTTAAGATCATTGAGTTAATATTTTAACTCTAGGGAAATGTCCTCAATGGAAAAAAAACAACATCAACAAAACCCACAAAAAACAGAACAAACAAACAAAACCAACAACAGCAACAAAAAAGACCCAAAACCCCTGGGAGTGTGTATTTCCCATTATATAATCACTGTGGAAGAAAATTCTTGACCACCTCTATTTCTGAATTATTTTTTTTAACTGAAACACTACCAAAGCCAAAGTTCACTACCTTGAAATGAGTTCTCACACGTGGAAAGGCAAATCAAAACTCTTCCTTTCTGCTCTGATTAAAATATACATTCTTTTAAGCCTGCTTTTTTTCTAGAAGCTAAAAACCTAGAACATCTAAAAAGAGAACAAAACACTTTACCCAACAGCTGCGACCATAAGAAAATCACACAATTTTGATATTACTGAACTACCAAAGAGTATTCAACAACTATCATGACAAATATGGTATAAAAACCATAGAGATCATGATGTAAAAAATTAACAGCACAGCAGTTTTAACCAAAAATCCCATGAAAACCTAACAACTCAGCATTACAGCACCTTCCCTCATCACTGCCATAAAGGGCTTGTCTGTCTCGAGAGTTTCACTCCAAGTTAATTCATGGCTAAACGACTCAAGCTATGTAACAGAGTTATGGAGAGCACTGTGAATGGATGCTCCGCTGTGGTCCACCCAAAGCCATTTTGTGCAGGCTGTCTTCATTAGGATAAACTGAGAGGTTCTGCAGCAGGGATACTCACTTGAGTAAGCTACAACAATGTATACAGACAAGGAGAGGTGAGGATTATCACATTTGTCTCTGTGCAAAAAGAGGTGAAGAGAGAGTTGACCTCACCTATATTTTCTAGAATTTTCTTTAAGCTTTCTATCGACATCACCCAGCACGACTTAGCCAACTTAAAGACTCTTCACAATGAGGACAGAGCAGTAGCACCTTTTTCTCAGTTAAACAATATACTAAATTTCCAGCTGCCTGAGCACCATAATGTTTTACTTTAAGCTAATTAGCCACTATTAGCAAACTTCTTAGGGGTGAGGAGAGGAGGGTTATGACAAAAGCATCTTTCCTCCCATCAGAGATAAAAAAGCCAAAGACTTTTCCTCCTGTTTTTCTTACCGTCACTTCCAGAAATCTCAGGTCCAGTGTCTGCAAAACTGAAAAATGTGCAGCAGATCAAGGCAGAGTCATACGGTAACACTGGGACCGCTTCTCATGTAGACAAAAATCCCTTTACATTGGCTTTAAAGATATGTTTTCTGCACTGCACAAACACTTTAAAGTAACCTTTGTACAAATCAGTGTCAGGACTATGGTGCTTAATTGATTAAGATGCTGGAGGGTCTGAAAAGAAAATGGTTGTACTGTGAAAAGCGCAGCTCCTTTGAGGTGTTAAAATCTAATGAGATTTTCTACTTGTTTGTGCCAAGTTGGCTCAGGGCATCTTTTGTAAAGTCCTCCTCAGCTGTGCTGAGGAGGTGGAGAAGAAAAACACTTAAAGGTGCTTAGTTATTGTTTCTTGCATGGAGTGACAAGCCAGCTGTTAGGGTTTTTTTGAAGGTCTGCATGGCCATCAGATGTGGCTTTTCTCATTTAAAGGTACTGAACTGGTCTGTAGGCTTCTGACCAATTATCATAAACTGCTACAGTACTGGTGGCAATTCCTTACTCAGCACATGCCTATGTTGTGTCTACCAGTCACATCAGGTTCCTGTGCTCCTCCAAGTTTATGAGAGACAGCATTAATCTTTTTGAAAGCAAAAACCTCTCAGTAAATCCTTCCTCTCATCCTGTCTCAAACAAGACCTTGTTTACCAAGTAAAACAATAGCTTCATTCTTGGTTTTTTTATGCCCCTAGTAAGAGGTGAAAAAACATACACATAAGAACGGAAATGGACTTAAAATGGGGATAAAATAAGTAGGGGGAAGAAAAAACTGAACTGGCAGACTGCAGAAGAATAAATAGTGGCAATAATGACCAGAAGGTAAAAATCTGTTCCCTCCAGTATTCTTCGTTTAAAATTTCACTCTCCCGATTAAAACTTTGTAAATAGTAATTATTATCACAAAGATATTCATAAACAGATGTGTTAAAAAATGCAAATTAGTTCACAATTCAGAAAATACGCAGTTTGTGTGCCACAGGGAATTTAATCTTTGAAAGCAGAAAAATGCATCAGACTCCATTTCCAGCAAAACACAGTAAGGCAGTACCTGAAGCAGTGCTTTTTTTCCTCTATTTGTTAAATATGGTAATGGAGAGAAAAAAAACCCTATTATTTACTTAGGTCTATTCCCTTTGTATTGCATTTGTATTCATAAAAAATTATAGAGTATATCTACTTTATTAATTACTTAGTTACTTATTAGTTTAGCACAAAACTGAAGCATGTTTATATGAATCAAAGCAAAAATAGTTTCTCTTAATATATATTAAATATCTACAAATAACTCAAAAGGTACATGTTATTTTGCTTCCCCCCTTCATTTATTCAAATCTGATGTACTTCTGGTAAGTAAGAAGAGATTTCCTGACTGTTATTTGTTGGTGAAATACAACATGAAGTATTGTTTCTGTGAGGGTAATTACGTGTGGAGTCTCTTCTATTTTATATCATGAGATACTACTAGAAATTATTAAATACTATAGATTCTAAAATGACTATGGCCACTTCATTTTAAAGCAAAGCAATTACTGTTCTATTACCAGGTATTCTGAATCAATACCTTGTCTTGCAACTTGCACTCACATCCAGAATAAATCTATAATATTACAAGTAGTCGGAGGTACACAGCAACAGAGCAGAGAAGATATTCAACAGGAGTCCTGAGATATAGTTTGCATAGGTTATAGACTCAGAGTGGCCAGCAGTGAAAATAAAGGTTTCTTAGTGGTCTTCCAGACATCTCAAAGTATCAAACTCGCGCAAGGATATACGGAATTGATGGAGATTCTGGAAGCAGTAAATTATAACTCTTACTTTATTTTCAACAGCTAGTTAAGTCCCTCCGACATCAAAGGAACTAATAAAGAGCAAAGAGTGCATCAGATTGGACCCAAGAGACACACAGGCACTTTTATATTCATGGTAAAATTTTAGTGGTAATGGTAAACCTCATGGCTGACTTTCTTACTGGTTATTATGGTCTTGATTTTTCTCGATCTCTTTATTCTCTGTAATTCTCCAAATAAACACCATATAGCTCTCATTTCTTGCTGACTGGGAAAAACAATCTCTCTCTCTAAAGGAAATAACAGAATTGTAGTGTTTAAGTAATAACTAAAATATTTAACATGGAAAATTAGTAAAAAAAGTGACCACTGCTAATACTTATTAAAATACTTATTAATACTTATTAAAACCAGAAGAGCAGGTTAGAGCACTATTTTTTTCCCTAGCTGAAGAAATTTTAATGCTATACTTGTTCTTTTAATTGGTGCTTCATACATTAGCATTTATAAAGTTCAAACATCTGAATTTTTAAAAATGCTTTATATTAATAAATGATTATACAACTCAAGGCCCCAAATGATAATAATTACTAAATTAAACCTCCTCAGGCTCTCTGAACAGCAGGTAAATGCCATCTCCTACATGGGAGCTGCAGCAGGGGTTACCAGGAGGTGTAGGGGTGCTTCGCCTTGTTCCCAGCCCACGAGTAGCACAGCAAGGGGTGTCTTACTGCTTGTGTTAATCCCTAGACAATGTAACTGTGTAACAGCCCCAAGGAAACAGGCTCCTCTGCACCACTACAGCCTGTACAGGAGCCAGCCCAGGAAGAAGCTGCACCACCCACAGCTCTCTACGGGTTTGTCCTGTGCGTTATTTTACGTTCTGTTCAATTATTAATGCAGCATAGATATACTGGACTGGGGGCAGAGTGCTAAATTTCTGATCATACAGCAGAGTGCTTCGTGTCTCAGCTTACACTGGGAGTTTCCACCCAGTCTCTGTCACAACACTGAGGATTAAACATGATCTTGAGAATGAATTTGCGACAGCAGAATAGTCTCAGCAAGCACACAACTAACTCACCTTGACAAGGCACAAAACTATAGCATCTGTAAGATGAATTAGTTAATACTAGAGTGAACTGGACCTGAATTTGGTTCCCCCACTCCTCCTGGAAGTAGACAGCACGTCCCAGCAAGGCAGAATTCTGGGTCTTAGAAGGAACAACATCCCAGCCTAGTTTTACCGGGGAAAGTCTGTCCTGTGCACATTCAGAGTAACACCTGCTGAGGAAGCGTGTCCAATTCCTGCTTATTTTCTTACTGACACAGCCAAGACTGCGGAACCAAGGAGCTCTGAGTTTTATTTATTCCTGCACAACAACCTTTCCTCTTCTGGTCAGTAATGTCTATGTAAGCACGCAGAAAACAAAAAAGAAAATGTACGTATCACCAACCTGAGCTGACCTACATTTACAAGGTCTGCGCTGATATGTCCACACCTCTGTGCATAGCTTGCCTCTGTATTAACTCAAGTAAAAGAGAGAGCTCTTGGCTGGATGGCTTGTGTTGATGCACCCAAAATAGAAGGGCAACAAGTTGAAGAAGGGAGAAGCTTGCTAAGGCCATGTAAGACTTTTTAGTACAAATACATATGCGTGTATATACATGTGTGTGTGTAACCACCAAGCAAGTAGGCTTATGGGGCGCTCAGTTTACCACTGTCCTATCTGGACACTATAAAAGTTCTGATCAGTATTGCTCGGTTCAGGTGTTTGCTCCTCATCTCCATGTCTAATTTAGCAGAGGCAAAGATGAAGACAAATGGCCAGATGGCCAAAATGCAGGAAGTTCTGCAGGGAATGAGGAGTTCATGACAACAAATTGAAACAAAAAATATAAAAAATTAAACATTGGCATCCTTTTGTGCTGGAACTGAAATCTACCATTAAAACTATGTAAATAATGCTGGCACACTGAAAGATAGCATGGCTTAGAAACAAAGTGAACTGGTCTGTCACAGTTGAGATATGAGCTGATTATGAGCATTCTGCAATCTAGAAATGGTCATTATCAGGGTTGCAGTAGAGGAAAAACAGATGGGGCAAAGTTCCTCATGCTTGTCAAAGAGAAGAACTATCTCATCAAGTACCAGTTTGAATGATGATAATCTACAAGTGTTAAAAGTACCTCTATATTGAGAGGTATTAAAGGCATTTGTTTGAAATAAATGTTCATTCTTTCCATCACTACCTCAATCCATGCTGTGACTGGGCCTGAGCCTACCTCCACAATTCCCCTTCAGCTGGAGGAAGATCTCTCGCTTTGAGGAAGTTATTTACCCGGAAAGCAAAGTACAATCTGTATTTATTAATAATCACCTTAACAGCAGTCACACATATCAACACACAGAGCCCAAGTGCTCCTCTAGCATCTCTCTCCACC
>JANHFX010015364.1:218626-238636 GCA_027560015.1 Chloroceryle amazona | reverse complement strand
TATTAATAATCACCTTAACAGCAGTCACACATATCAACACACAGAGCCCAAGTGCTCCTCTAGCATCTCTCTCCACCCCTGACCAGGATTCACCTTCCTTCCGGACTGGTTTTATCTCTCCTCAGACAGCCCACTTCTGCATGTATGTCACGTGTGGAAAGCGTTTGCCTCCAACAGGAGGAAAGCTGAATTTCCTTCTTGAAACCAGGCTTCTGGGAACAGGGAACAGCTTTTTCTACATTAGTTGGGTATGTTTGTACCCACTACATTCAACGTTCATTACGGTGCGTTATTTACCAATGCTATGTAAACCCACATAACAATTAACTACAAAGGACATAGACACAGCTTGGACACAGCTTATGGCGATACCTTCCCCGTTAAACTTCTCATACTGTATGTAGTTTATTCCTGAAGTTTATCACTGCAACTGTTGGGAAGGTGACTTCCTGAAGAGTATTTCAACAGCAGCGTTCTAGTCAGTGTCTTGAAACAGTATTACACTGTGTACCCAAGCTGTCAGTAAGGACTAAGTCTGTCAGCATTTTGAACATGTGACATTGTGCTTGGGTCCATCTGTCTTTCTAGAATACCTGATCAAGGAGAGTAAAGCAATCCCCTCTCACCTAAGAGGACGGGGGAAAACTGTAGGCCACTAAGAAAAAACGACATCTTCACAGCGGTAGCCTCATGTTGCTGCAGTCACAGCTTATTTCACCTCTTGGATATAGTAGGAAGCAAAAAACTGAGTGAAAAAACTGCATTTCCAGGAGGATTCAAATGCTAGTGCATGAATATTAGCAGCGCCTGTGTCCACAGGGATTTTAGAGAGTGGTTTTGAAACAATCTGTGCATCAGTAAATACCACATTTTTCAATGAGCACAGGAAGTCTGCAAAGCTTTTTGTGCAAAAAGCAAGGTTAAAACTCATTAGAGATCACATCAGGCATTTGATGGGCTTTACAAGCTGCCTTACTGTCTTAGAGTGAAAAATAACCGGTAGAAATTGGTTTATATTTTTAAATGTCCTGGATTCTCCTTCTAGCTAGGAAGTAAAATTGCCCCATGCCAGACATATATTCCCCTGATAATTCTTCTCCTATTGTTTTAAAATTATGAGTTTTGACAAGGGTTATAAAGATTGCCATTAAACTCTGTTCTTGAGAGCTGCAAAGGAGTGCAGGGAAAAAAAAGTCAAAATAGTGAGGGTCTGGGCCTTATTTGCCTCCACCCCGGAGGGCAGAAGAAGGAATAATGGTGACAGGAATATTCAGGCCTTCTCCATCTCAAGGTCAGGTTTCACATTGTGACTGTGCAGACCTGCGCTGTAGCTGGCCCGGGGCACTGGGAGCAAGTCTCGCAAGGAAGATCTCTGTTTATGGCTTTCTTTGGCAGTCGGGAGAAATAAGAGGCTGCTCTGGACAATATTTGCTTTGAATGGAAAAGGGAAAGGAATTTTCCCCACTGCAGTTCTCCCACCCAGTGCAGAAGAGAGCCCAGACTTGCTAGTGTTCAAAGAATAAGTATATTCCCAGAATTTCTGCAAGAGGCAGGTTGCTAAAGTGTTTGTTAAGTGGTGACATAGTGCATTTAAAAAATACATTTATTTTAAAAATAAAAGAGGAGAATAAATAAAAGTATATAGTAAGTAAACATCAAGCTTCAGTTTATAAATACCAAACTAATTTAGTGTAAAAACTCTCCTTCAAAACACTAAGAGAAATCAAGTGCAATGGATTTTTAAGGTCTTGGCTTACTCTTTCCTATTAAGTTGAATTTGCCACTAGATTTGTGAACTGTATCAGAGAGGAGTAAAAGCAGCACTCTGGCTGCTCACAGAGAGAGATGGTGCAGAAGACACCACTGAAACCATCCAACACCAAGAGTGCTTTGGAGCTCAAAGCTGCTGCATGGGGATGTTTTGGACTTCTAGTGTACCTCAAAATAAAACCCCGGTGGAGGGAATTCTGCTTTCTGCAGGTATATCAGTCTGACCAGCATCCAAAATAAAGCAGAATGACTGGGATTATAAGAAAAAGAGAATCCAACCAAAAATAAGAGAAATTTTGATAGGATTTTGTTGCTCGCTGTATTAAAATCTGATTCAACACTCTTGTGATCTCTCTTCTGGTGAGGAGAGCTTTCTGTGCTGTGACTCCAGGCAAAATTACAACTAAAAATTTAAAATAAACAGGATACAAACTGAGCTCCCCAATGTTCCTTCTGTGTTGAGAAACAGGAGGAATATAAACATGCTTGTATATGAAGTAGGCAGTACTGTAAAGGAGTATACTATAACTTAGGGAGAAAGACCCCAGAATGAAAGCCAGGGAGCTTCCACTGCAGCAAAACACCAAAGCAGGGAACACAGGGAGAGGTTTCTGGATATTTTTATCCTGGAAATCAAGGAACTTCTATGATGAATCATATAACACCACAGGGTCTCATTACCGAATGGTGACCCTATCCCTCATTGCTTATTATCAAATAAATAAGGGCAGTCAATCAATCCAGTGTTTATTTATGTGATTAATGCAAAAAACTCACAGGATTAGTAACTGATTTTGGTAGATTATATTACCTTGGGGAAGGACAAAAGTAACAACCTCCAAACTGTCAATGATTAGAGTAGATTTTGGAGAAAACTGAGGCTTAAAGAATCCTTTTGGTATTGTTATCTGCTGGGTTTTTTTATGCACCATGTAAAAAAGGCAAAAAGTGAGCAAGGACCCATCTTCATTAACCAGATGGTCCTAAAGAGAACCCTCTTCCATGGAAGCTGCAGAGCAGTGAAGTAGCACAGAGCTAGCCAAACAAGAGCACAGTGCCCAAAAAAGGCTCCAAGCTGGTGGAAACAGCAGATTTCAGGGTGTTCAGGGTCAGCAGGCAACAGGCACACGGGGGCAGGAAGCAATGCCAGTGCTCCTATAGACACCTTGGAGGTCACCAGGAGAAAAAGCTGCATTTTTCATACTCCTCACACTACCTAAACTCTTCTTTCCTGCGTGAGAAGACCTAAACATCTGCCTCCCTTCTCCTTCCAGCCTTTTTTTACTGTTCTTTCTGCTACAGAAAAGTCACAGGTTTACTCCCACATAAAAAAATTATTTGTAAAGGGTAAAATATTTTGAGTTTCAAAGTCTGTGACCTAAAATTCCCAGTATACACAGGCCCAGATTAAATTTTCCTTTTTAATTTTAAGAGCTGTCAACGAAACTACAAAAGGAAAAGAATATATACAGAATAATGCTTGATAGAAGAAAAAAGAAAACAAGTAAAACATTATTGGTAAAGAAAAGCCAAAACATTAATAAAACATTTCCAGTTCCTCTTTGTAATTTCTAGTACTTTTATCTGATTTAGCACATGAAAAATCCCTTGAATTTTAATTTGGAAGTTTGACTTAAATTTTTTCACTGCTCAGCAGCGTCAGTACACAAACGTGTTTCTACAGTTTGCTTTACAGTGTTCTTTGTTTAAATCCATGTAAAACTTTACATTTCTTTAAAGGGAACACTGGATGTGATCTAAATAATTGAGGAAGAAAATCTTGTTAAATATTAAGAAAATATACACTGGAATTTTGATATTTCACAGTACCACCCTATGAAATTTTATGGTAAGGAAGATTCTGTTAAACTTCTAAGATATTTAGCACTAAATAATCCCTGGGGAGAAGAGGGGAGGGAATTTAAAGATCTCCTTGTAGCTAGGCTGTTTGCAGAGTTTGCAAGTGAATAACACTATGATCCAATATGCATTCAAAATAGTTGACACTGTGGTTGGATGCAATGAAAATAATTTTATCTAAACACTCACCCATCTACTCAGATTTCTCGGGTCTGCACATACAAAGAATTCCACATATACACAGAGGTAACTTATTCCAGCTAAATGTTTCCACCCCTTTTTCCTTCTGGACTTGGGTGGAAATGAAGAGCTGCAAGACTTGGATTCACCCTGCACAACCTCAGGCATTGCTTCACCCGAAGTAAGTCCTGTGCTGCATGGGGGGGTGGGAATAAAATAAAATAGGCAGAATAGCTGAAAAACAGTGGACTACTTCATGAAAGAGAAGGCTTAGTCCCATGTCATGCGAGTAATGGTAAAGAAAGAGGAAATCTCTGAGGACAGTCATGGCGAGGAACAGATCTCATATTTACCCAACAGAGAACAGCCACCGGTGATTTAAATGGCTTCTGCATCACATTATTCATTTGGAAGTCAGAATGGAGAAGGGAAACACAACTTTTTCTGCAAAGCAAGCTGAGCTCTTCTAAATTTTGCTCCAAAAACATGGTCAAATAATCAGCAAGACCTTTGATTCAGAATGATCTGCATCAAAGAATCTATCACAGTAACACCACAAAACACTGCACAACTACTGGTGCATGCAAACATCACACACATATATATGTATATGCACACACATGCTGAGCAAAGTGATGTGTTCTGCTACAGGCACTCTAAATCCTTTCAATGTCTTGAAACATATGCAACTGAGAATAGAATTTTAGTCCCTTTTACTGATTATTCATAATAAAATGAGTTTAGGAAAAGAGTAGCACATTGTATCACATTCCAGGAAAGTAACTGCTGCATGAAGCACGATCACTGTTGCTGGTCAGAAGATAAGGAAAAAAAATGGTGGCACTTCTGGACTCTGCAGATTAACTGTGCAAGCACAGGAGACACTTGTCCCAAGTATTCTGGATTGATTTTCAACACACAGAATCTGTCAGGCGTCTAGTAACAAGGCTACCCAACATGGGAGCAAGGTGAGTGATCGCTACCACTGTAACTGCACCATCAAAAGCAGTCAAGTGGATGAGGGTCTCAGTACAGACTTGGAGTTTTGAAATTACTTTTTAAGAGTTTCCCTTCATATGGTTTCCTGGGCAATCTTCTTTTTGGTTGGCTATAGCACTGCCTCATTTTCTTAATGACTTCAGTGATTCATTTGCCAGAAAATGTTTCAGCAGAGATGCTGCTTCAAGATGACAAAAGTCTCAAGATGACTGAAAATATGTTTTGCATCTCTGACAAGTGAGATCAAACAATAGGTTGTGTCAAACAGTATTAAACAGGTTTGGGAGGGTCACTCGTGACTTTCAGTTTCTGACACATTGTCTCAAAGTGCTCAGTTTTTAACTTGTTTGCACTCTGCTGTCATTAGGACGCTAGGAAGAGTGTCTGTCTTTGTGACTACAGCTATTTGATTTCGTTACTTCCCATGCTGCAGCTATTCCAGGCAAGCTGCTGGGATGGCAATTCCTATATAGCATCCAGATAAATTCCAGATGTCTTGGGGTTATTTATAATTTTATATAACAGGGTCAAGTCAATGACAGAGTGAGAAGGGATGATTCAGATTTGCTGACTTTTACCAACCAGAATATACATTCATATGTGTACTTGCTGAATGTTGACTTCCAGCTCACCCCTGATCTTGCCTGAATTACGCTGCTGTAAATTAACTACAAAATAGTAAGCAAAATCTGGTAACCATTTTTAAGAATATAAATATATTCTATATATAATATTCTATATAGAATATAAATATATGTGTGATTATCCATATATCACCCAACAGTCTTTCTGTTCCCAAATTCATGACTGTGCAAACACATTCAACACAAGAGTGATATTCATTTCACAGTGAGACATCTGTGCCCCCAGAAGCAGAGGTCTGTGACTTTAGGAGCTGCAAACTCAGGGGAGTTGACAGTTTCTTTCATCAAGAGTGTAAAACTAAATTTAAGACAAAACTCAAATAGCATGTGCAATGAATGTGAGTTGTTTGGATAGTTTTGTTTAAATATATAAGGTTGCTTAAATATACTCACCTATAAGAAAGGGTAGGTATCTAAAAAAGCTGGGGATCTGTTTGGTTGCACAGGGATGATCCACAATCCCTTCCAATAATTTGCAAGCAAATTGGCAGGAGCCACCATTAAGCAATCAGCAGAGCAGGGTTTATTTACCCTGAGCTTTCATTTCTGGTTCTGAATCCAGCAGGTCAGTGTACTCCCTTCACATGCTGGTGTTACACATCTATGTGTGTACATACACCTACACACACACAAAATAACCAAAACCAGACAAAAAACCCAAACCACTTTTACATTGACTTCAGTATACTTCTTTCTTTATTCCTATATCTTTAATAAAATGTTAAATGTGAAACCCTGTAGGATATTCAATGCATTTTGTTGAATACATAAAAAGCCCAGTTACTCTTCTGAGAGTATTTTTGCTAATTTTTCTCAATTAGAAAAGAAAAACAAACAAACAAAACTTACGTAGAACTTTTCAGTTATCATGAAGTTTGTCGAGATTTAAATATAATACTCTGTATTCCCTCTGTTTTCTGAACTGCTATGGTCCTTATAAAATAGCCATAACATTTTTGAGGGAAATATGTGCTTTAGAAAATTTAATTTTTCTTTTCACTCAAAATACAAAAGTAGATTACAGCTGCTTGTTAGGAAGCAATCACAATTTTCCCCCAAATTACCTTTTTACTGAATTTTGTTCTTGCTGTTTTCCTTGAGAGCCTTTTATGTTAAGATTTTACCAGCTGAAAATATACTTTGTGATCATATTTGCAGCTGGTCATCACTTCAGCTCAGAACCTGGCTGAGCTGAATTCAAACATTAGCAATGAGCCACTTTAATGTAATTTTGGCACCCCTAACTTAATATTGCCTATAAAGTATTATAATTCTCCACAAGTGCCTAGTGGGTGGCAGGAAATTTATTTTCATTAATGTTCTGTCTGATGTACTCATAATGGTCTTCTTAGAAACATGAAAGAGATGAAAATAACTAAATATCAATTATAATGCGACATGTGCAAAATAGGGGGAAAAGGAGTCATACTAGCTGACCAGAAAAACTTCTACTTTTCGATATCAATTCTCTGAAAAGTTATGGACTACATTAATTCTTCCACTAATGTAATCATTAGATGTCTAACTTAAATTTTAGACTTCCCCCAGAATGTTTTCTTTTGTTTTTTAATAGGAGCTTTAAAATCAGTCAGTCAATAAACCAATCAATAAATAAATGAATCCAGTTCTATCCTGTTTTGCTACAGAGCAGGGGAAAAAAAACCTATCTAGTCACATCTTTGTTTAAATGTCTCATGTCTGCAGCCCAGCCTTAAGAAGGTTGTGCTTGTTCTTAAACCTGGTATTTCCCTGAGAACATGAGAGCAAGCTGTGCCACCCAGCCGGGCTGTCAAAACCACCCTATAACGTGTTCATTTTATATTTCTTTCAAACCCATATGGAGAGATGTGAGGGCTAGGACCTAGCCCAGTTTCAACATCCCCACAAGCATTTTGGAGATACTGGAGGGAAAAAAATGAACTAACTGCCACAGACACAGATAGATGCCATTCAGAAATGGTTTTTGTTAGCAAGGAGCCTTCATCTACACCCAGAACTCTCAGTTTTCTCTCCATAGAGAAGATTTAGGTTGGAAAAGACCTTTGAGATCAAGTGCAACCATTAACCCAGCACTGCCGAGCCCACCAGTAAAACACCTCACAAAGTGACGTCTTTTAAATCTCTCCAGAGACAGAGAGTCCACCACTGCCCTGGGCAGCCTGTTCCAGGGCTTTACAATCCTTTCAGTGAGGGAGTTTTTCCTCATGTCCAAACTCAGCCTCCTCTGGTGCAACTTGAGGCCATTTCCTCTTGTCCTGTTGCTTGTTCCCTAGGAGAAGAGACCGACCCCACCTGGCTCCAACCTCCTTTCAGGGAGTTGTCAAGAGAGATAAGGTCTCCCCTAAGCCTCCTTTTCTCCAGGCTCAACAACCCCAGGTCCCTCAACCACTCCTCATTGGACTTGTGCTCCAGCAGTGGACCTTCACCGGCTTCACTGTCCTTCTTTGGACATGTCCTTCTTGTAGTGTGGGGCCCAAAAGTGACCCAGTATTCAAGGTGTAGCCTCACCAGTGCTGAGTATACAGAGACATGTAGCACTCTATACCACTCACAATGAGATTTTAGCTTCAACTGCCAGTATGAGATGATGTCCTTCAGCTTCTACAGCAAAATCTATTTCCCCTCTGCAGCTCCTGGAGAGTCCTGGTGCAGGGCCACCTCACAGTGCTACAGAACACACCTGAGGTCAAGGCCTTTTACCTGAGCCAAAAAAATACTGGGTTTTTTTTTTCCTCAGCACAACCTGATAGACCAACAGGTCCAATATTCTGAGCAATAATCTCTCCTAGTCCCTTAGCTGAACTGATTCTACAGATGAAGTAAATGTCTGCGTATTTATTGCACAGAGAAAGAAATCTCCAGAAGTTGTGCCAAAGTTAGTAGGCTCTGGGCATGTATCATTATACACACATTAAAACATGCTTCTGGATATACTGGCACTTCTCTAAAAACCACAATTCACATCGAGTGAAAAAATACCCTTAAACCCCCTTGTATTTGGGAAAGCAGCCTTGGCTGACCCATCACCCCTCTGCACAACAGCTCCCCTTCCCAACTCGTTCCCCTGCAGTCCTGAGCTACAGCATCACATGTCAAACTCTGATAGCCCAAATATCAAGATGGGCAACAGCTGGGGGAGGGAGAAACCCCCAAACAAACAACATTTTAAGGAACTGGGAAAAAATGTAAGATGCTGCATCATCTTTAATCATAACCAGGTCCTTGTGCATGCACTGCTCTGAGTGATATTCCCAAACCACTGCTCCATTATTTTGTGCCATCACACCTACCTGATTTATTGCTACATAGCACAGTGCATAGTGTGTGACTACATCATCTCACTAAGAAACATGGGCTTTTCTTACATTCACAATGATTCCTGTCATAACTGAAGAGTAGTTGAGTGGCTGTTTGAAGTGCGATGTCTGGGGCTACTGACACTGTTAATGAAACTGGGACCCTACCTCAGCTTTGCTGCTGATAAAAGTTGCAAAAAGCAAGTCATTCCTGCAAGTTTATTCAATGCCTGCCAATTAACTAACCCAGTGCAATTAATCTTAGAATTAGAAACCAGTTGAGTGTTCATTTCTGTTTAATCAGTTTATTAATAATACAAACGGTCCTTTAATTATTCTTCCAGTGTCCTCCTCCCTCTATACAAACAAGTTTTGACTTTCAAAACACACTAATTAGGACGAAGTTATTAAAAAAAAAAAATTAAATAGCACTGTAAATCACCTGCTCTGGCTAGTAAAATTTCTCAAATTTAATCAGGCTGGATGCTATTAAAATATTCTAGATCTCCTGAAGTCTCCTCCAGATCCTCAGCAGATTTTCCTTGGGAAAATTAATAAATCCTAGAGTGCAATGCAGTTACTTAATCTTTATGTTTGAAAATGCTCAGGCTTTCCATCCCAATTCAAACACCTTGATGCTCTCGGGGAGAACACAGAACATGGCAAATGCATCCATCAGCTGAACAAACTGCACTGAACTCGGAACAAAACACAACAGAACAGAACTAGAATAAGCACACGCCCTTCTGTGATCCAAATCAAAAATACACAGCAATAGAAGTAGTCTTTGGCTTGAATAAGGGCTTCACTCAGGACCTGACTCCAGCTTGGGTTAAGCTTCCTTCGCTTTTGCTAAAGTCAGAAGGAGGACTGTGGATCTGGGACAGCCTCACGGTGACACTGAGTTTGGGCAGAGCCTTGGCTGAGCCAAACCCACACTCTTGCCTGTGTTACAGCAGCGACTGAGCAATAGCATCCTGTCTCCCATCACAGGCTGCAGAGTATTATGATTACTTCTGCTAACAACTGACAAATATTCCTAAGAAAGGGAGCATAAACCTGAATGCAACTGAATTAATTATTTCTGCTTAAAACACGGAGACTATATACACCCTGTCACTTCTTCAACCAAATGCAGCAAGTTTTTAATGGCCCTAAGAAACAGGATTTATTGTAGGGAACTCGCCTCCAAACCTCTTAGCACAAAGATTTTCTCCTCCATACTGTTTAAATATAGATGAGTGGTTTTTCAAAAATGGTAGAATTATTCAGTTCTTTGTTATTGATAAAATACTCACAAAGGTCGCAGATGCAGCACTTTTTAGATGATAAATATTCCCAACAGGAAAATCTACTGACAAAAAGCTGCTCTGACCTTTTATCCGTCAAAAATGACTTCCCAGGTAGTAACAGCCCCATTTGGTTTGCTTGGTTTTTCGTGTGTTCTCCCATGAACTTCAAGGGTGTCTTTTATTAGTCATTCCAGGAAAAAAACAAAACCTTCAGCAACACTGTAAAGTTCAGCAAGAGATTTCAGATAATTCTTGTAGCAGAAAAGAAAGCAAAGCCCTATTCATGGAGAGAATCATCGAACTCAGGATGTCCTTCCCGAGATTATTGCTCTGTTAATTGTACCACTGATGTTCCTGTATTCTTTGCGTTGTACCTATCAAGGCTACTTCTCTGGAGTCACATTCATACATTTAAAAATTTACATGCATGCACCCCAACAATACATACACACAGCTAGGTATCATTTGCACAGAAAGGGAAGAACGTAATATTAAAAAAAACACCTTATTTTTAAGGTAAACATAATTTTTAAGGCTCTCAGAGCAAATTTTCAATGGCTTGAATTGACTCAACTGCAGTTGAGTGCTGACAGCACCAGTTTGCTATACCACACAGTCACGGCCTATATGCATAGTGTAATTTATAATAAAAACTAGGAGGTACTCAGCAGCGCTTTAAAATATTAATAAAGCCATCTTTTGTATCAGACATGCACTGTTAGTAACCTTCAATCCAACCGCACATGCTCTAAGACAAGGAAAATATTGTTGGTGCCAATCAAGAAACACATAACAGGTAAATTATTTTTCCCCCCGATAACAAAACTGCAGTGATATGGCCCAACATCTAGGACATTCCCATTATGAAACTTGGAAATATGTCATTAATAAAGCCCAGGAGGGCTTATCAGTGTAGAAGAACAGAAGCCCAGACCAGATGACTACGGTGCCCAAAGCTGGGAAGCGCAGTTCACAGAACACACTCCTGGGCAAGGAGACTTGATTTGGAAAGGAGTTCTCCATCAGTGTGCAGTTTCAGTGCCCTTTTTTCTATCAATATGACAACCAACTTGCTAATTAGAATCAGCAGCAGTACATGGACACACTCATGTTTTCCCATAAAAGCTTAACCCCAATACTTTGCCTGGGTATCGGGCAGAGCCCAAAGACTTCCTCTCACACCAAGACAGCACGTGTATAAAATCCAGTTTCCAGCCCTCTCTGGTACTGAATGAGAGCTCAGCTCTGCTTTTCCTCTTTGCATCCTGAACAATATGGAAGGTGATGTGTTTTGTTTTTTTGTACTGATTTGGGACCTAAGAGACGACAGCATCACAGTTTAAAACCACCAAGGTGAAAGGGAGGCAGCAATTTCCCCAGAGGCATTACAGCCTGAGACTGGGCTGCTTTGAATGCAGTGATTTTTGCTTACTACATTACAGTGGAAACATCTTTTAATACATATCCTTTGGGTCCTATATTCCTGTAACAGCTTTATCTCTTTAACAGAATTAAATGCTCAGTCTTACTAAGCAATCACATACAAATTAAAAAGACTTAATAATCATTATTTTTGACTGACTAGCAAGGGTTATCTGGGTGATTTATTCATTATTAGTTACAGCCTACGTAGGTCTTCACTATAAACGTTGGTTCCACACAGTCATTTGTGATATAAATACATTATTAAATGGACTCAGATTCTCATACCAAAGCCTGGCCTCACACATGCTGATGACTTGTGTTGCTTTGCTGACTCAAAACTGGCCCATGTACTCGAGCAAAGGCTACACACATGAACAAGAAAATACAGAGCCAGACTGTCTTTGTTTTATTTATGCCAACTTGTGGTCATTTAATGTTAAAAGCATCGCTGACACATTTCTTGATAGCTATTCTATTTATAATTTATTTGTATGTAGAGTGTCATTATAGCACCCTTTTAATCCATCTTCTGGTTTATTGGGATTGCTGTCACTGAAATCAATGATTTGGGTTCTCCATGTGTGAATTACTTCCCCAGAGTGTACAGATTCACTTAAAAGACATTTTTAGATTCTTCAAGCTTCACTTTTAATTCTCTACCTGAAGAGCAGCAATACAAAGCATCCACCAAAAAAAAAAACCACACCAAAAACGAAACACCAAAACACCAAAATAAATACCACCAAAACAATCAAACAAAAAAAAACTACATTAAAAATGGGGAAAACACTGAGATAACATTGACCCTTAGAGAAATCTGAGCCCACAGAGGAAACTCCAGACCGCCTGGGTTGAGGAACAGATATAAGCAAAGCATCTGGCTATGGCAGAAAGGTTCCTGTAATGTCTGATGTGAGTTCAACCCAGGGAGTTATAATGAGAACTTCTAGTGAGACTGTGGGATAGTATATACTGTCATAGCCCTATAGAAGTTGAGAGTTTTGTCAGAAGCCTCTAAATATCAGAATATACACACACTGCATTTGTTACAGAGAACAGGGTTTGGACATAGTTTGGGAAGGAGCCTCTGGAGAGTTCCCCAGTCCCTAAACACCTGCCCAGCATGAGAACCAGAGCTGTGCAGCTCATGATTCGCACCACTAACAAGAGCTCAGGGGGATCAGCACAGGTAGATTCTCCCATCTACCCCTGATGGGTGTCATGCTAAAGCTGGAAATACCCCAGCTCCGGGCAGATTTCTACCAGGTGCTTGCATGCCACTGTAACCTCGATGTGCTCTGGCTCTCTTGCTGCACTGACACATCTGCTCTCTCTCAAGCATCTGAGGCTGGAAATCCCCACCGATTATTTGCAAAATCGTCTAGAGATAAAATGGTCAAAGAGCAGCACATGTAGGATCCTAGAAATTCGAACCTACTGTGGAGTAGTTTACTTGGTATCCATGTGACAGCACCCTGCCTTACTCTGTGGTCTGAGAGGAAAAGTACTGAGACAACATAGAAATGATACCACTTTATACATGATAAATGTATTCTTTATGATGGAGGAGAAGACATTTTCAGTGGAGCCTGAAACCTCAGTGAGATTCAGCCCAGAGCTACACTCCCAGTTTCGGTGCATCAGGGTCTGTGTGCGCACCGCTGCTTCCGAGGGAGCGAAGGCAGACGTGAGAAGAGAATGCCTCGAGGACAGCTGAAAGCGATGCTGATACAGCTCCTTTTCAAGGCGATTTTCTTGTCAGATCTGTTGAACAATAGATCAGTGTTTAACGTTCTCCTCACCGGCAGAGTCCCTGCGGCAGCTGGTGCCCAACCAGCTCCCTCCAGGCACTGGCAGAAAGGCGGAGGGGAGCAAGGCTGTGAGGAACACTCAAATCAAAGTTGCTCCAAGTTTGTTGATAGTTTCAATAATAGATTATAGCCACAAGTAAAGCATGGCAGACATTCAGTAAAACCAAAGGAGTCTGCACAGTTCCACTTTTACACAATTCACTTTTCTGCAGAACAGGCTCCTGGATCCAACCTCCCGATGCTGTCTCCATCACTGAAGCAATGAAAAGCAAAGCTACCATGTTTTTATTTATAAATTGAGATTAGGAAACTTGCAGCCAGATTTTTGTAAACTGAAGGCACTTGAACTGAAAAGATGAAGAGGGAAAAGGATACAGTGCATGTTATTTGGAGCTCTACCTGCAAAAGATGATCCTGCTGCCAGCAGTGACGCAGCTGTACGCAAACACTCTCTTGTCCTCCCACCACAACTAAGGAGCCCAGCATTTGGAGCCCTTAGCCAGGGAAACAGTCAAAACAGGCACAATCGTAACAAGCTCTGTTATAATGGGAAGCTACAGGACAATGTTAGCTGCAGGATCGATGATTTCAGAAAGGGCCAAGGAGAGGAAATACATCCACCTCCGTATACTTCATTGAAGTTTATTCAAAGTGCGATGTTGGTGATTTAATATAAACGTAACACATTTTTATAATCCTTATCAAATGTTCAGTCACTAGATCAGCATAAAGCACTGCTTATTAAAATGGATAAGAGGGGATTATGTGATTCACATTGTCAAGAAAAAGAAAAGTATTTAAAATACAGAGATTCTTTAATCTGTTGCTCAGAAGGCACCGCACACATTGCCGATGGAACAATGCGTGTGCATCCAACTTTTAATCACACGGGGCCTGACAAAGAATAGTAAAATGATTCTTCCTAGCACATGGGATAAGCTTTTAACAATATAATCCTGATTGCATGTCAAACTTTGATGATTCTGGTTTGGTGACAGACGTAAGTATTTAACTACACTTTGCAAGTTATAATAACAAGGCTGAGATTTCAGAGAGTCTAAACATTCATTCTAAGTTTTGCATATCTATTTTGGCATATCTAGTGTTTTCTAAGAAAGAGGTTTATGTGTGCTGATCTGAGATTTAGAATGCAAATCAAACATAAAGCTTGAGCAATCACAAGTAAAGACCATTTTAATTTTTTCTATGAAAACAGATCCCAAATAAAGACATCTCTGATGAAAGCAGCAGAATATTATTGAAGACCTAAACTAGGCTTTCAACAGTTATTATTTTCTGATGGCAGTTAACAATATAGACTCAATTTAGAAAGCTGTCTTTCACTAACCTTAAAAATAGTAGTCAGGTTAGATTTTTTTTCAAATGAGCTATCTAAAAATATAGGCAAAATGAGTGGCTTCATTAGGGTGTATTCTTATCTGCATGGCAGATGCACGTGTGCTTGAACACCGAACACCACTGCCAAGCGTTTAGTATGGGAGATGAATGTGCTGTCATTGTCATAATATCTTAAGGAGAATTGTGCACAGTAAATGCTTTTACACTTGAAATTTTGAAAACATTTCGTATTTAGAATATATATTTAGGCAAAAAAAAAAGCTAAAGCGGAAGTTCTGATCTTGGAAGATGTTGAAGAACCTGTATTGTCAGGCTTCTCACCTGACAAGTCAGAGGTGAATTCTTGAGACAGTCACATGTACACACAAGATTAAAATCTGCACTTTAAAAAGAAAACTTTTATTGAACAAAGACTGTGAAAGACTGATGTTGAGAATCTGGACAGCTTTTATGAACTTTTTTATCTGGGCACAGATTGGCTCGGGATTTGAATTGCCAGTTGCTTATTAAACACCAAGAAAAAGGAGGTACCAAAACCCTCAAAAAACATAGTTCGTTCTGCAAAAGAAATGGCAGCTTAAACGAAACTCCTTACCATCTGTAACTTAGGCGACTATGACATTCTAGTCGTGTAAAATGAGAGTCTTCACAAATCTCATCTAGTAAGTACTGCGCTGTTGTGGCCAGTTAAAGTGTTCTGCATGAACGCGCAGATCGACAGTTAAAATGTGTAGGACCATCTAGGTGAACCATCTTTACAAGATGTCTGTAGACTTAAGTTCAGAGAAGACAAACTTAGAGGACATTATGGCTTTCATGTTTCTCCCCAAGCCCATGAACTAAACATTCAGAGGACGATGAGCTGCTATGAGCAATAACCACGAGCTGGAAGAAGCCAACAGAAACATGACCCCTGAATAGCAATCCCTACAACCTCCCAACCAAAACCACAATTCAAACCTTGGTCAGAGGAGTGGTTCTGGTTCTTTCAGCACAGCAATGAGCTTTGGACTGTCTTTGAAGCATCCTTGAACAGAAGTTTGGATTTTCCAAGCAATACTGGAGGGACAATTTACCAAGTTACAACTGAGCACATGATGGTAAAGAAAAGATAAGAACCTGAGGACATCTGTGCGTAAGGGGAAGTACTGCTCCTTGTACGTGCCAGCGCTTTCACATTGGTTCTGAAAAGGAGCTGGTGTCTTCAGCTGCTATATTTGCACTTTTCTACTCTTTAATCACTCAGGATCTGTCTTGTGACTGGGGGCAAATTGCACAAGAGTGTTTTAAATTTACCTCATTCAGATGGGAATTAAAAAATAAATACCATAATAATGAGTCCTAATATAATTATACCTTTTTTTAAATGAGGTCATAGCAACATGTTATCATCAGATTAATTCAATTTTGTATTAAATCCAGACAAATGAGAAAAATGCAGGAGAAGAAATGAATCTTTCACCAGAGCTGTTTGCACTGATGGAAGTGAGCACTGTTATAACAACCACAGTGGTGCTCTGCACAAGTCTGAGGGCAGAACAAGCATAAACAAGCCATTAGTGAATCCAACTGCTCCAATGAAATGTTACCTGCGACTGTATGTTTATGTAAACTTGAAACTTATTTTCAGATAGAAAGCTCTACCAGAAATATGAATAGCTGGAGTGAAGGTGATTGACAGGGCTGATATTTTTGATAAGAGATCTATAGTAGTCCTGATGTGCTTTTGACCTTTCAGTATCAGAGAACTGATATAACACATGTCCAAATACAAATTCAAGTCTTACTTGCAATCTTTTTAAGCACACTGCTATTTGAACTTAAATTGGTTTTTCTTTAGTGCTAAAGCTAATTAAATACATTTTAGCTCTTCCCTCTGGGAAAAGGAAAATACACTTCCATAACTTGAATCACTACAGGCTGGAGAACAAGTGAAGCAACCACTTTCCATGGTCTCTACAGTAATCCACCACCCGTGTTTTGGGACACTGCTCAGCAGAAGTTAATAGTTTCACTTTTGCCCTGTTTCTTGCATGAACACGTCAACTCTAGGAGTGCTGAGCCAGCCAAGCCCAACATCACTTACATCAATTTTACCGTTTAGTTAATCTTCAAAGAGTTAATTCTTCAAGTGAAACATTAAGCAGTATTTTTTACTTACATTGATAAAATAAATTATTGTAAGGCTATTTTATTCTTAAGTATCGATTTTAAAAAGGGCACGTATGATAAACGGGCAAGAACATCAATCATGCAATTTACTCTGACATTGAGTGAGATACGATTAAAAGGATGGGAATTTCTGAAGGTGGCAACTTGTTGATTAAGGCCGGCAATACATCACAGAATATGCACAAAGCAGTGAGCAACCTACCTCAAATCACTGCCGTTTGCAGTGTGAGCTAAAAGCGATAGTCGGTGACCAAAGCAGCGCGTGAGGTCACGAGTTAGTGAACCAATGTTATTATTTAATGTCAACAAGAGCCATGGTGGAAATTTCACTGCTATTTTAAGTAGAAAATGCATCCTATGGTGAAGATTAAAAAATTAAAAAATTCAAGAGGTTTTAATGATTTTGAGCAAACTTGAAGCTCTGAAATGGAATGCAACAGAAATCTACACTTTCCAACAACTGATATTCTTTTGAAGAAACAGCACACACTTCCTAGGCTAGGTCCTCTGCAACCTTGCCATAATTTTGATTTTGTATGTTTTAGTCATTTCAAGAGGCAGTATTAGCCACCTAATTACTGTTGTAATTCATTCCTTACGTTGCGGTGGATTAAACAGTAATCTAGCTGTAGTAATTATGGAATAGGCTGTAACTAACTGAAATATGAACACTGCCAGTTTGTCCCACTGTGTTTCAGGTCTGCTACATAATTGTTAATGTTCACAACAGTGCAGTAATTGAATTACAGAACATTAGCCACGCGAGTATTATGATCATAAACTGCCTTCCAATGGAAGACTGAAATAAGACTCCAAACTCTGAAGTTATGAAGTTCATACCAAGCTGTATCTATCCTGCTCTTGAGACTGACCTGTTTAATCACTGTCACAATCCTAACTTCTTTCACCTGTAAAACTTCAAAACACATGACTAGTCTTCTCCTGGAACTCTTCCTCAGTTCCAAGCTTTCAGTATGATTTTGATACAACCCACAGAGATCCTCCAGGTTTTCAACCCTGCAAAACCTTAAAATATTTATTTGAATGAGTTTTCCTCCTTAAGAAACACTGAGCAAATACCTATAGAGTTTCCAAACTAGAGTCTTCCTTGCAGATCTGGTGGGATTCATCTGATCTAACATCAGCTGTCTCTAGGTTGGATGCCCAGTCTAAGACAGAAATACAGATTCCATCATGAAGAGAACAAGGCAATTTCAGGGAAGAATTCATCGCAAAGGAAGGTGCTCGTTATCCTGCATGTAGATCCTCTTTGGAAATGTTTTTCTTGAGAAGCTTTGATGAAACCCCCATCTTTCTGACCACTTGAGACATGCAAAAGTCTCAAATAGCATAACTTTTGGCATAGTAACAGTGAGCAAAGGTAGTTACTTCCTGGATTTGCCATTTGCTAGAATTCAAATACAAGGTCACCCAATCCAGAGACTGTCAACTTTGAGGGCATCACAGCTTCATCCCAAATGTTCATTTTATGTCACTGTTTCTAACTGGGAACATTCTGTCACTGAGTTTTACATCTTAAATGGGATATTCTCATTAGTCATTTCTTGCATGGCTTTTTTGGAAAGATGGCCTGAATGCCACACAGCAGAAGAACATGACTGAGAACATCACTGAGATAATTAGCGTATAAAATTACAATGATTTATCTGGAATCCTTACACTGTCAGAAAGACAGGAAATCTTGACCTGCACATGCAAAGGCCAAGATATATCAGTCTGGAAACAGCAAATGTGAGCTCTTCGCCCACCGGGGCTTTCTACATCTGGCACCTCCGAGTTGTTCTTCCACCACTACACAGCTTTCCTGAGCTCTTTTAATGTGTGAAGCTGCAGATCATTTGTGGTGAAGAAAGCCCTAACGGATTACTCATTGTTAATTAAATAACCTGATTCTGTCCACTGAATCTAATGCATTAAAGTATTTAATGTTTGTTTGGTAAACTGCTTTGCTAAATGCTCCTTTGACTTTTATTGGTAATAAACATTAAGCATTTATGGCTTGTGAAAGCAGTTCCACATCCAGCTTATGCTGTTACTATTTACAGTTTGTTAATGAAATACCATTAACTTGCTCCAAACTGCAACTTGTTTTTGTTCTACTCCTTAACTTTTATTATATAGTATATAGAGTAAGTCAATGAAAATTGCATGAGCTATAAGCAACAATGGTATTTGTTACAAAAACCCCTTACATTGTCAAATCAAAACATGTTTTCAACTGTATCAAGCTTGAACTAGTATTTTTTTCTTTTATTCTTTCTTTTGCTACGTGCACACAATACATTTATCTCATCTGCCCACTCCCAGTCTGTGCTGCTCCCCCGTGAAGGGGAGACGCTGCTTCTGTGAGGTCCTGCGAAAAGGGCAGCAAGATGGGTATGTGGAAAGCCTGCTCAGCCTGAGTTGAAACCATTTCTACACACTGGAGTAGCTTCACACAGCTACAGCTGACAGTAGGAGCTAAACACACACGGCCTTTACTTCGTGAACCACCCTCCCACCCCAAAAATATGCAAGTGCTCCTCTTTCTGTACGCTAACAGCATACAGCTCGCAAGTGCTCTTGAAATTTAAGAACAACTGCCTGTGCACGCAAGTGATTTGTGTTGCTGCACAGACCAGACAATGAATTTTATCTGCCAGGGGTATAAAATAGAGGGTTCTGCCAATTTAGCACTCTCCTGTCTACCCTGTGCATTGGCAAACAGCTCCAGTGAGCCTGACTCTCTCCAAGGAGGAGGCAGGCGCTGTATCCACAGGGGAAGAGAAACCAACATTGTGCTTTTTTGAGATAGTTCCTTCGCTTTTGCATTTGTTTGCAAGTGGTTTCTTGTTAGACATTGCACCACAAACACACTCCTTCAATATAATGTATAATCAGCCCTTCTGTTCATCTGCTTGGTCAGCATTCACAGGGAGAAGCGTGCTGCTTGACATCTGTATATTCACTTTGCAGTGCAGACTTGAAAAGGAAGAAGAGACAGGATGGCTTGGCTGCTCTGATATATGAGATTCCTGTAATGAAACCATTATTGTGACAGTGCTGTTTTAGTCTAATGGAAATAGAATCATGGAATCCTAGAATACAGAACCATCAAAACAGTTGGAGTGATTCACTGTTCTCCCCAAGGACGTGTCCGATTTTGGAAGAAAATTTGTTAAATAAATAAGATGGCAACACT
>JANHFX010015364.1:175820-216237 GCA_027560015.1 Chloroceryle amazona | reverse complement strand
CCCCTTTTTCTTTTATTTTTAAAATCTTCCCCCTGCAAGCAGCTTGTCTGTGCAGGGGCTGAGCTGGATTTCTTTTCAGAGCAATTGCTTCTAATTCATCAGTAACAGCAGGCTTGTTTTCCCTGGTGATGCCTGTGCTAGTGCTATGTGGGTCTTTACCCATCTTTCACACGTACTTGACATTAGAGAGAATTATTATAGGCAGTATGCAGGCATCCTTTGCTGCTTCAGCTGAGAAAAAACTTTGTGGATTCAACATCAGTGGTACAGATTCACAACCCATCCTAGACCACAAAAAAAAAAAAAAAGGCTTGATATTGGAAGCACTTTCATCTCTAGTAGTCAAGAGCTATAAAGAACACACAGATAAAAGAGTTTGGGATGGTGGTTTCTTTTTTTGTGAAACATCCTAATCTTTTCTACTGGATGAAGAATTTAACTTTTCCAAGCACAATTCTCAGTGGTGGTATTAGAAGGGTTTTTTTGGTTTGTATATTTGGTGTGTGGTTGTTTTTTGGTTTCTTGTTGGTGATGAGTTTTTTTGGTTGGTTTGTTTGTGATGGGGGTTTGTTTTTTTTCTTTTTATTGAAACATCATAAAGAGAAACTAGAGTACTTTTAAGTACTAAGAAGTCCTAGGGACTCCAGGTGACCTGTCACTCTTAGAACAACTAGGACAGTCAACCCCATAAGCCCTGTCATTGCTGCCTGGGAACAGCAAAACAACCAGCAGCACCTCCAAGATGATCCTAAGAGCTCAGCTGAAGAAGTGATATATTAGTACCTTTCCTAAAGACTAGGCTATTACCTAGTATCCTGCTTTAAAAGTAGAGCTCAGTCTAGTGAGGATTTGGGAGTTTCTGTAGTAATAGAACAGCACTACCTTAAACCAGTGTGTAGTAGTAGTGATCCCCTTTGCAGATCAGCTGGAGTTGTGCCCCAAAGTTTCCCAGTAGTTTCTACAAGTCATAGAAATATTGACTGAGTTTCTCAGTGCTGCACTGCAGCTCATACAGTACCTGTAAGGTTTGAGGGAGGGCAGTTTCATTAAAGGTCTTAAGGTCTCAAAATGATCATGTTTAAACAACTTTAAGTGGCCTTGATTCAGTACTTTCTTTAAAGTAAAAACTGTGGGATGTTCATAAACTGCGTTCAAGAGAAAGAAACACTTTTTACCTTGTCCAGTTAAGAAAGAGAGGTCAAAGAGGAAAGCAACATTTGAAGATAAAGGTAGAAACGATATGAGAGTTGCTTAAAACACTTATCTGCCTATTCTCTGCTGTCCTGTTTTATTGTGTTTTGGAGATGAGCCATGGCAGCTCCAAAGCAGCAGGTTGTATTCAGCTGTGAACCACAGGGCACAGCATCTCCTCTTCTCTTTTGCCTGTAGGAAACTCCAGATATGCATAATAAAGCAAGCAAGCGTAACACTATTGACTTCAGCAATGTTTCCATGTTTCACTGGTAGAGCTGCAGGACTGGAAAGGAGATGCCTTAAACCCATGCACAACAGATGTACACAATGGTAACAGCTCTGAGGGGGATGCTCCCAAAAAAGTAAGAGCAGGCAGAGCAGCAGTCCTGTGCCAGGACACCATCTCTAGGCTCTACGTATTTTGCCAAGAACCACACTGTTCAATGGATGCATCCTCCTCACTCCCTCCATCAGTACCTATTGGTCTGATTCATCTCCCTTTTGCCTACCTTCACATCAGGTTACTGGGGAAGGTTGGGAAACACCTACAGAGGGGCCACGATTTAGGGAGGACGTGACAGGCACTCCACTCGGAGGAAAGTGCAGCAGAAAGTAATATTTGCTGTAGGAGACAAATGCACTCTGAACCGATAACCTGAAGCTGATACAAATCAGGACGCGTGCTGCTGGAATGTTGATCTGTACAGCAGAAGCCAGAAATCAGAGCTTGCTTTGAGTGGCTGAAAGGCAAAGGCATTTTTTTTCCCCTGTTTTCCAGTGCTTAGCTACTAGTTTTTCCTCATGTTAGTATTATCTTGATAATAAACTACCCTGCTCTTATTGTACGATACTGTTCTCTTTGGTTTCCACCATGTTATATGCATGTGAAGGCACCCAGACACATGCACCA
The DNA here is from genome assembly GCA_027560015.1 of Chloroceryle amazona. Lineage (NCBI taxonomy): Eukaryota > Metazoa > Chordata > Aves > Coraciiformes > Cerylidae > Chloroceryle > Chloroceryle amazona. Next base: position 214,133 of record JANHFX010015364.1, on the reverse strand, counting down.
CAAAATGATCTCGAGACCACCACCAGCTAAAAAACCACTCCAGCCTTCTGAGGTATATGTTACTATAATAAAATCTCACAGTTCTGTCTTTCACTTTGTCTTAGTAAGATCTACAGGATTGTATTTCAACTAGAACATTTATATTTTACCTCCACTGAAGGATAATGTAATTGAACAAGTGCTAGGTGACCAACCACTCTTTCTTGCATGCAGTTGCCAGCAGATTAAGAGTACAGAAAAAGCCAAAACACTTTCTAACACATTTTCCTTAGAGGAGCCAAATTCTAACAAAGGCATTCAATAAACACAAAAAATTGCTTAGTATTTTCCCTGCTTGAAAGTAAGAAAAGCTTCATGGCCCTGCACATACCAGTAGCCCTTGACCACCCCGAGCAGCCTTACACAAGACCCCTACATCTGTCCCCACCTAAGCTGTCCAAGAGGCAAATCTGTCTCTACTCAGCTCCATCCTTTGCTGTTCCTCATATGCTGAGTGGACTTTAGAGACTGACCTTGCACCCAATTTGTCACCCCTCATTTCTCTAATGATCACTGGACTGACAACAGCACGTGTTGCTGTCCCCAACACTGTTCTGCTCACCAGGCTTGGTTCTGTGGGATTGCACCCTGGTTGGCACAGTCACTGCCCCTTGCCCACATTTGGTCACCCATGGCATCCAGACTGCCTGCCTTGGCAGAGCTGCCCCACTCTCGCTACTCCCTCTAAAGGGCTCCAAATATTCTTCCCTCAACTGCTTTTATATATGGTGTCATGTCAAGGATATACAGCCCACGTGCATAATGACAGCTATATACAATAGAGATTCAATTAAAACAACCCTCTGTAAGTGGCATCCCTTTGCATTAAACTTTTGACTTGAGGTGAACATGGAGTAGACTTGACATTCACATCTATTCAGGTCAGATATTTAACACTGCATGGTCCAGGTCCATCTCTCCCCAAGGAAAGGTTGTTCTTTCTTAATGAATGCGTACGCTCACTTTACATTTTCCCAAAGCCAGAAGAGTTTCAGTTGGAGTTTGGCTTATATCCAAGCTCAAGCTGCACAGAAACACGAGATGACTGTGAATACACTAATCAAAAATGTAGAGCAAGGAGAGGGACAGAGCATCAACCCTTAAAAGAAGAATTTCATTCCGTTTCCCCCACCCTGACTTTATACCAGAGTGGTATCATAGTCTTTAGTGATGTTACTTCTAATCAGCCACAATATGAATGGAAAAAAAATAATTAGATTAAGTGCAGTCAAAGCCTTTGACTTTTTACACACCTAAATCATAACACTGAAATGTAAAATGCCTACAAAGTACGATTATGCACTTACACAATTAGTCCCTTTGAGTTCAGGAATGAGTAACTGCCAGGAACAAGTGAGGAAATGCTTGAGGGAGGTTGTGGAGTCTCCTTCTCTGGAGGCACTCAAACCCCAATCGGACATGTTCCTGTGTGACCTGATCTAGGGGATCCTGCTCTGGCAGGGGGGTTGGACTGGATGATCTTTTGAGGTCCCTTCCAACCCCTGACATTCTGCGAGTCTGTGAAATGTCAAAACTAAAACATTAATTTAGGAATGGGCAAGCCAGGTAAAGAAAATGGGACAAAAACATAACTCCTCACATCAAGACAAGCAAAAAAAATTTTTTTTTTACCCTATTTATTGGTATTTCTATGTGAGTGCCTAAGGTTTGTGTTCAGAGGTTTACAGATGACTTATGAACAAGAAACAAGATGCCTGTAGCAAACTTATTAAAAAACCAAACAAACAACAAAATACCACCACTCAGTTTCATATCAGCACCGAGACTATGGAAATCACTTTGATCTGAGGATACTTAGGATTAAACATGACTGTTTTTAACCAGAACACCGTCTCATTTGACACATTTATTAACTACATGACTGGAAAGCCCAGAAAGATACAAACTGAGCAGAACTTCAATACTGCAAGAGACCTGGATGGCAGATGGAATCATTAAACTACTTTACAAGGTCAACTTTAGCACCTCAAGAGTTCAAGAAGATGGTCTCTGCACATCTCCTGAAGGTTTCTGCTGCCCCTAAATGAGTTGTAAGGACACAAAGTACACAACTGTTTAGAAGAGAAGAAAGAATATTTGAGATTAGAGACTTATCAGAAGTAAACCCCAGATCCCCCAGGTGCCTTCTAGTCAAAGGACTGACGGAGATTGTAAATTTTCTGTTTGGATCCCCCCTCCTGTTAACCTCCCTGCAAGACTGCATGGAGCCTCACTTCATCTTCAATACTCTAATGAGTTCTTTGATTTTATTAGATGTGCTCATTGATTTCAGTTAATGATTTATATATTTCCTATAGTCTTAGTGATTAGGCATTTTTCTACTGAAGGTAAGACGAATTACAAAGGCAACCCACAGAGGGTCACATAAAACAACCACAGCAGTCTCCACGGAGATATTAATTGCCCAGCCATGGAAACAAAGTAACCAAGAAAATAAAAAAAATAACACAACAAGACTGTAACCAGTCAGGGTGCTATAGACTGAAACCCAGGGACCTAGGAGACTAAGATTGAACTCCAAAATAAGTTTAATTAGCAAGTTGTTTTAATAACAGGCTGGCAAGTTGTGTGCAACTGGTTGTTGCAACAGGAAATTTCTACAGCTCTCAGGCTGTACAATTCCAGACAGGAACAAGGAGCATGTGCAACAGCATGGGTGTAAGGGGCTCAACCTCCAGCAACCTCTGCCAGCTCTTCATACTGCTTTGAAGAGCAGTCTCTAAGCTGCCCTCCAAAGCAAGATGGAATTAGCAAAGTCATTCATTTCCTCAGGAGAAGACCAAGTGCTCTAGCAGATGTGGTAAAATGGCATTTTCACATCAGAGGAGATGCTGTGCTCGAGCATACAATCCAAGAGCAGGGAGGTAAAAAAAAATAAAAAAGAAAATATTTATCTCTGATAATTGGTAGTTCAGAATGAGCAATCTAAAAGCAGGGGAATAAAAAGGATGCATCTCCGATAACTTGTAGTTCAGCATGAGTGTTATTATACGTGACATTGGAGGAATTAGCATTCCACCAACAAGTGGAGAAATAATTCTTTGGGAACCACCAACTGTTTCACTATTGCTGGTTAAACAGACCCTCGTTAGATCCCATCTGGGCAGTGTCCACACTCTTAACTTGTTTCCAGAGAAGTCAGAGCTGTTACTTAAACAGCAGTTTTCAAGTATAATTATTATTATGTCAAAACTAAAAACTGCAAGATAAAAAGTTACTTTAGGTGTTGTATCAGGTAAGGTTGAATTGCCCCAGTGATGGGAAAGTGGAGTAAAGGTTGTGAATGGGACAAAAGAATTCAAACACTGAACATACTCAACATGCCAAGTATTAATGAGCTGGAGGCCACATGCCTACTAGAGTCCAGGAGGAAAAAGACTTCCACATTTCCCCCGGAATAGGTACAGCCCACCCCCTGTGTTCTGCTCTCCCAGGAGAAGCAGAACTGTAGTATTCAGCTGGAGAAGGTTTGAAAGCTACAGCCCTGCTTTGACAAGAGGGTGGCCTGGTCCTGTGCTGTACCCACCCCGGTGCCAGCTCACCAGCACAGTCCCTGAACTGGCCCAGCCGTAGCTGCACAGGCTGATGCCACCTTTGCCACCACACACCACATACCCCCCCCAAAACCGCCACTGGTACCCGATGGCAGCAACGCTGCGCAACACACAACTGACTGAAGTGAGCTCATTAAAGGCAAGGGGCTTTCATCACAACCTGTCACCCTTTTTATATCTTTGCCACACGAGAACATACTGAAAAACTACCCCATAACCACAAATATGAAAACAAATAAAAAGCAAAGCAATGCACGCGGGAGATGCCGTTATTCTGGTGATCAGTACAAATTCGAACGATAAAGAACGAGAGGAGGGGAGAGGGAAGAAACCTGCAACAGTCCTCCTCTGTGTACTGCTGTGTGTCCCCCCTTAATACCAGCAGCTATTCCTCTCAGTTGTGGCTCCAGAGGATAATGAAACTATTGCTGCTCCCATTTTCCCCACGGAGCAGCACTGATGCCAGCCAGTTTCTCCTACAGGAGGACAGCAGCAGCCCCTTGGGAAAGCCCTGGAATGCTGCAGCCCTGGCCACCTGAGAGGGACCTTTCAAATATTTTTTGAAGTCAGTAGCATCACCTGCTGCCTTCTATTACAGTTTTCAAACATCAAAGCTGCCCTTATTTCAGCATTTACTCAGGAACCATTGAGGTTTCAATGAAACTGGAAGATTAATTAAGTGATAGCAAGTTTGAATGTGGGAGATGAATGATTAAAAGTTCTCAAGGTAAAAGTAGGTACTATCCTTTCAGAAAATGGTACCTACTTATATTGATGAATTTCTTGCTCTGTGGTCTATAATGTCACTTCAAGATGAGAGGCTGGAGTGCTGTAAAGAGAATTTCTCTAAAAACTACTCCGCTGACATTGTAACACCACTTAAGTAAAAAGTCAGATAATGCAGCATCCCTCAAAATACTGCCAGGCTGATAATATTTAATGGAATGAAAGAAAGACTTCCGATTTATTTGTCTTGCTGTGAGAATTATCAGAGCTGCTTAGGAGAAAAATGTAAGTGTAGACATTGGAATGATTATGTTCAAGTCAATTTTCATTTACATGCAGATCTGCACTACTAAGAATTGCATGAGTGTTAGGGATGTGTCCAGTAACTTCTGAGAAAGTAGGGAGAAAAGAAGGGGAGTACAGGCATGAGCAATAAAACCTTTTCCATCTGTAGCCAAGCTTGTACCATATCAGGCTGTACTGAGCAGAGGTAGCGTCCTGTACCCACAGGAGCACACCAAGCTAAGGGAGCTGATCTGGTCAACCCATGGTTGTTGCAAGGGCTGCCCAGTACAGAGAACAGACAGGAACCAACAATTGGTGACATTTTGTGTTAGGCTAGCTAGTGGCCAGGCAAGCTGAAGGGAGGACAGGCTCAGTATCCCAACAGCAATGGTTTCTGATGCTATCTACCTCTTTCGAGTATCTTCATTTATTAAAGATTTCAAAATTAGGTCTTTCCTTTTTATCCAGTCTTTAATCCAATGCAGGTTAACAAGGCCATACCAGAGCAGCATATATATATATATTCACTAGACTCTTCTGAAGAGTGGCAAAAGAAAACAATTCTTCTAAATTTCAAGAGTTCTTGGTTTGTTTTTTATTTTTATATCACTTCCTCCACTATTTATCATAGGGCAATCACAGGTCAAACACAGCCAACGAAACACAAACAACCCTCTGCTGAGCAGTATAATGAAACTCAGCTCGAAATCAGTCATCAATGAAACAATCAATAGCACACGTCTGAAGAAAGCAAGCAGGCTGTAATATCATCTGTATGCCCGACATTTACCAGCAATAACATTAATCCCTAGGGGAAAAAAAAAATCTGCTAAATGTCTTAGTATTTTATATTTTTTTAAAAGCTAGAAGTATCCAAAGAACTAATTCTAAAGTTGATTTTGAATAGTGCTTTAAACTGGAAATCAGTCTGGTGTTTAAATTAAGCAGTAGATTGAAATGGCTACTTATTATGATTAAGAGAGCTGCAACTACCAACTCTATAAAAATTTGTGCTGCTTATCACACTGTCCCGAGACAGGTGACAGATTGTGAGATACTGAGCGCATGCTAATTCCTGTGGTACCCTTAGCAGTTGGGGGAAGAGAGGTACACAGTGTCTCAAAATAACATCTCTGGTTATTTAAATTAGTAGGTTTTGGCAGTCTCCAGAGACAGGACATTCTGCAAGATCATTCAAGCGCTCGATGGCTCAGACATCAGCCACTCTGCTGCTCATGCAGCTCAGCCCTCAAAGCAACCTGTTGTTTATTCCCATCATACAGAACGACAGCAAAAAGGGGAGAGAAAAAGTGAGCAAAAACGGGCTAAGGAAGCAAGAATGAAGTTCTTCAGTGAGCTGTCTTGGACCAAACCCTTCATTTGCCTTTCGTGTCACAAGCACGTATTCACATCCTGTCAGTCTGGAGATGTTGTGGAGTAAAAATCTGCCTACATGAGGGAAGGGCGACTACAGCAGTATCTTTATATCACATACTTTCCTGTGCAATGCAACCTCAGGCACATAACTCAAGAAAAACTGCTTGAAATTCATGCCTCCCAGAGTATTATCTATTGAATGTCTCTCTTGCCTTGCAGGAAGCTGGAACAATAGGTGAATCAAAGGCAACAGGGAAAAAAAAAAAAATATCAGAAAAATCACCCTGTCAGGGGGCAGAGAATGGGAGCTGAGAGGCAAGTACCAGAAATAGCCAGAAAATTGATATTATTCCTGTAAAGAGAAAAATTTGAAAGTTCTACTGTGAGGAAGAAGAAAGGGAATAGAGAAAGAAACAGAGAAAGAAATCTCAGACCAGGGCACCTTGCCACTCTGCAACATAGCTAAGGAATTTCAAGCTTAAAGATGTGCTCTATCAGCCAAGCTGAATTTTTATTATTTACACAAACATGCTGCACACTATAGTCAAAATAAACAAACCACTGATTCATACAGAAATATCAAGTACAAGGTATTTAACCAAGGGATTTTTTTCAAAGAACTTGATTTTAATTTTTTTATTTTTCATTTTAGTAAAGAACATGTAAAAAGCCCTACCATCCTATGGTGCCCTCAGCAAAAGCATTCTCAAAATGAGTCTAGAAGCAGCATGAATTTGCTTTACAGTGGGATGCTCAGGTCCCACAGGGCTCCAAGGTTGCCTCCTTTCCTCTAGTCCTGTACAGCTGTAACCTCTTATCAGAAGGGGGGGGCAATTTTTGGCTATTTTTTTCAGACTCAAATTTTACACAGAAAGCTTAGCAAATAAGCTGCCTTTATCACTCGGGTACAATCTACGATGATGATCTCTATTAACATTAGAAGTGGTCAAGTCAAGAACTGAAGCACTAGGAAATATCAGAGGTTGGCACTTTTATCTTAGCTCACCCCTCTTGGGACACATAACTATGTATTATGATTTACACATGCTTAGTTGATCATTTATTGTTTCAGGAAGGCTATTTCCCCACTCAGGTCACAAAGTAATGTGGAGCTAGCAAAAATTACCCATTAAACTTAACAAATATTACATGGACTGAGGTAGGGTTTTTTCCGAAACCATATCTAGACAGGTTTCTGAGAGCACACAAAAGCACACTCGTGACTGAGGTGACATTTAGCTGCCAGATTCCCATCTCTCCTCTGAAGTATGCAGAAAAACATTTCACAGACATACTTATTTAACACAGACCAAGTTGTAGTATCTCTTGAATTCATTCCCAGTAACGGTTCAAACAGTTTTATTAAACACTCCTAAAATGGGAATATGCAACTGCAGCAAATGCCCAACCAAGAGAATGTCAACCAGAATGATTTGTATCCAAAGCTACCAGGGACTGAAAACAGGACCTTTAAGTGAAAAGCATAAGACCCCCTCAGCTGTGAGCATGGTCCTTGTAGTGCTTGTTTTCCTCCCACGTTTAGCAACTGTAAACACGTCCTTTACAAACTAGAAAGGCTGATCAGTAAATGAGTCTTGATTTTCTCCTAGGACACAGCTGGATGCATGAAGACAGCTGCTGTTGCATTTAGGCAGAGCTGCATGTACACGTTTGAGGCCAATCTGTGCACAGAAGCACCAGTGGCCCTGACCACCACAGACTGGGCAAAGCCCCCCTGAGGGTCCCAGCGTGCCCAGCTCTGTGCACAGCGCCCAAGGGCTGTGCTCACTCCCAGCCAGCACAGCCACAGGAAGGCTGTTTGAGTGCCAGGTGCCACTCAATCGAAGCATTTGCATTAAGAAGCCTAAGCTATGATTTTTATTGCATAGCAGCAATAACATTTTCCATGTATTGAATGTGGCCAGTTGGGAGACCGGCAGGAACTGCTGTGATAGGCGGTGTGCCTCATGGGAGCAAAAATTACAACATCTAAATGAATTAATACCAAGAATGGAGATGGAACTGCTGCCAGATCAGCCCGACAGTCGCGTATCTAATAACAGCATAGCTGTGAGAAACACGCAGTTAAGAGGCAACATAAACCAGGAGAGCTGTACTTGCAATTACAGGGTGACAAAGCTGTAACACTATGACATTTACACTTCATATAAATCAGCTCCTTAGCTGTAAAAGTGTCAGTCAGTCAAACCACTGTCCTCAAACTACCACTGCTTTTTAGAATAATTTTTATGTGCAGCTGGACACCCATGTTACTACCTCCTAAAGAGCCACTCAGTCAAGTAGAAAGCAAAAGGCTGAAAGTGTACTTGGAAAGTTTGCTGGTTTCCGAAGGAACAAACCAACACTGAAACAAATCAGGTTTGTATTTTTGCTGGGATCATACCTGTTTCATAATCACCGAACACTAAACGTTTGTGAAAAAAAAGCTATACAAAAGTACAGGCCAGGCTACCTTGTTATGTTTAGAAATAAGACTATATTTGTAAAAACGTGCATCTGTTCCAGGTTAACAGGAGCCTCTGAGCCATTTTCCCATTTGGTTTAAACATCATTCTACAAGGATCATTAAATAAAAGACTCCTAAAGCAGAAAGCGTTCCCCGAGTTCAGTGCTACATGCAATTTATTACTTTCTCTCAAGTTTCAAGCAAACCCCACTACTCTACTCAGTTTTATCACAGTTTCCTGATAATTTAAGTGTCGAAGGCAGGGAAGAGTTGGGGCTACCTCCTGGGTTGGAGAGGACAGAAGACACCATCAGCTCTGGGGAACTGTGCTGAGTTACAGTGTCAGGCAGCCCTACTTGTTCCTTCCACAACTTTAAAATTCACATTTTATAACAGAAGCAAAGCCACTCACAACCCACTCAGCAGATCAGCTTTCTGGTCAGGTTTGGAGGAACTCACTCCACACAACTGACCAGGGCAGGGTACAGCTCCCTACCCTTGCTGCCTGTGCCCACAGCACACTCAAAGCAGCAGCCTGGCAGCTCATCACTCCCTGCAGCTCAGGCAGGTTCTTGTATTGATTATTCAAAGACACAACAAGAGAAACCCACCATCTCCTCAGCTGAAGTTACTCTATTTTGAATCACAGAAATAAGTTGCCTGTTGCTTTGAGGTCAGAAACATCTGCTGCTGCCTGTCTCAGAAGAGAAGCTGGCAGGTACTGATGTAAAAAAATACATCTGGAAAAGACAGACTAAAACACACAAATACAACCAGCATCCTTCAGCTTTACTCTGGCTATCACTTTTTTCACACTCATTCTTCATACCTGCAATCAACACTCTCCCAAGAAGCTCACCTTGAGACATTCAGCACATGGCCAAGAACTTGTCTCCAACAAGCACATCATTAACAAGAGCTTCAGCAATATGTCCACCTTGCTTCAGCCATCCCAGCTGCACTAAAGAAACCACATTTGTAAGTTGCTCCACCTCCCTTCAGGAACATCATTTGTATTTATGCCTTGCACATGATCCTCATCTTGTTGTTAAGACTGCACATGTGCACAGATCCCCACCCTCTCTTGGGCTGGCCACCACAATTTAAGTTCAATAAACTCACATCTGAGGAAACGTGAGCCTACTTTTTCCTACTGTTTCTTATTTTCATTATTTATAAAGGAAAGAAAGCCTGAAATCGTGCTTTACCCAGAAAACTGAATTTTTTATCGAGGGAGAGTGAGAGAGAAGGGCTTTAAGCTAATGGCAATAAAGTGGACACCAACAAAAAGGTCCCGCAGCCTTCAGGAACGGAGACTTTGAGAAAAGACCCAGAAGGGTGGAAAGCCCACTGAAATCAACAACAACTTTTCCATTTACTAGAGTAGGCTTGAATTAGGCCTTTGGAAATTAGGTTCTCCCCCCCCAGCTGAACAGCCCATCATCTGCGCTGTCTTCTACCAAGCACTCTGCGTAATATCTATTAATTCCACTTTAATAACAAGCTGGCAGTAAAGGTGCTGATACTAATTGCTGAGCATTGCTTTGCTAAAATCAATCCTTAACACTGACCACAATAAATGAGTTAGGCTTTTATATAAAATTCATATGTAAAATAGCTATGAATCTTCCTAATGTGTCATTTGACATTTGTTATTACTTGGCTGTGGACTAGCTTTGAATATTTTATGAAATATTTATGGCAGAAGGGGATATGGGATTCATAAGAGCAAGACACATACAATATGCTGAAGATCAGTGACAATTACCACAAGGGTAAAATTAGTATAATCAACCATCACTTTCTTATGAAAAAATATAGACTTAATTGGTAGCAGGTGGAAATTTCTTCCATTTTAAAACTGCACTTTGTTGGGACTGATTTGCATATTTTTCTTTACTTTTGTAGGATTAAATAAAATTCTGTTTAAATGTGAACTTTGGGTAATTAACTCCTGGTAAACAGAGAAATGTTACGTTCTCTTCAAAGAAATATTTTTTAAATTCCCTTTTCATCACCAATAATGTGTCAAGAGAAGAGAATATTAATAATGTGCATCACATCCAGCTAATGTGCAACAGATGTAGGCAGGTACAAGTGGAAAAGTTTTGGTGTCCTTGCTGGAATGTGGATTGAATTAAAAATCTTACATTAAAAATTACTGGAAAACTTCCATGATTAAAAAAGCAGTGTTTGTAACTTGGTCACCTGTAATTCTCTCCAGCGAGAATGACGGAGAGAATCATAGAATCATTTAGGTTGGGAAAGACCTCTAAGATCATCAAGTGCAACCATTAACCTAACTCTAAAGTCCACTGCTAAACCTTGTCCATCACCACCACATCTACCTGACTTTTAAACACATCCAGGGATGATGATTCAACCACTGCCCTGGGCAGCCTGTCCCAGGGCTTGACAACCCTTCTGGGGAAGATATTTTTCCTCATGTTCAACCTAAACATCTCCCAGAGTAACTTGAGGCCGTTTTGCTCTTGTCCTGTTGTTTGTTCCTTAGGAGAAGAGACCGATCCCCCCCCCCCCCGGCTCCAATCTCCTGCCAGGAAGTTGTTGAGAGTGAGGTCTCCCCTGAGCCTCCTTTTCTCCAGGCTGAACATCTCCCACTCCTTCAGCCACTCCTCACAAGACCTGTGCTCTAGACCCTTCACCAGCTTAGTGTCCAATTCAGGGACACACACACTAAGTCAGGGAACATCAGCTCTTGCTGCTTTTGGTGTCTCCAAAGTGAGCTGTATCTGGGACTTCTCCACGTATATTCTGTGTTGGCTGTTGACATGTAAAATCACATCCTGCCCCAACTGAGTACATTAAAGACCTTGTGTGATGTTGCTCTGGTCCGGCAGCTTGAACTCAGCCAAACCCTACCAACATTCATTTACTTTGGAAGAAATGATCAAACAGGCATTTGGTGAAAAGATTTTTCAGACTGAATGGAAATTCACCTGCTTTTATTTGTGCAGGGCTTGAGACAACGTACCCGCTTTGAAGAGAATTTGCTTCGAGATTTATATACGCTGCTCATGCAGAGGCAGGGAAAATAAGTCAAAATCTGCTCTCATGTACATTGCTGCACCATCCACTGATGTTGTATATTTAATGAAGAGCTGGTGTTTGCCTTGCATAGCAAATCTGTAGTTAGAATCATGCAACAGGACTTCCAAGGGATAGCTGTGGCTGAAGGACCACTAAATATGTGACTCCAGTCAGGGCTGAAAACCTTGACTTGCAGAGAAGTTTGGATGGGGCACCCTGAAATGGTTCTAACTGGACTGAAGCAAGCCTGACAGTGACAGCAAAACTATCATATGCATATGCATCACCATAATTCATGTATCACCTAATTAATAAATGAAAACACATGGCCTGCTGCTAGTTTGACCTGAGGTTAGTACTCCCATGGAGCTTTACACTGTTATTTTCCTTGCTATACACCTTTCCCTGCAGGAAGATTAGCTTCTTTAGGAACATATTTATTTATATGTATCAAATATTTATTCACTTTTTTAACAGTAAGATTCAAAGCTATTCAATACCAAGTTTCCCCTGCCCACCAAAACAGTGTTTCTCATGTAAATGCTCGTACCTCTGCGATTTTGATCTCTTGAAATCTCTCGAGGTTAGGTGCTTTGAAACCTAATGGGATTATGGCATAAACACAGCAATGTACTCTGCATAATAACACCCCATTTTAAGGCATTTTGTTGTTTTTATCTAGGAGCAGACCTAAACAGCTCTCTCTTGAGAAAAGGAAAAAAAAAAAAGCAGTATATATATTTAAGCAGATGACACAATTCCTTTGGAGACTCTGAGTTCCTCTCCAAGTGCATACACACGATTTCCATTAGCATTTAAAGGAACGTGAAACAAGGAGAGATCTCTGAGCCTCTTCCTTTGGCTGTTGCAAATATCCTGGCTGCAGAAATGTTAATGTTTTTATGTATTACCTCCGTCTGCTTCAACCCTGTTAAATATAGGTGTGCTATTTATAAATATGAACATGTTTGAGGTAGTGTATGTTTTGCCTGTTGTTTAGGCACTATTCATTTTCCTCCAGAAAGCACAGCTGTCGTTGCTTTCATTAGCAAAGGGTGCTTTTTACTTACTTTTTGAATTATAATATTGATTTTTTTCCCCTCAGCACTGCTGTTTGGTATAGTGTGTTGTTAAATCACTCAACAAGTTTAAATCTTGAAAATGGGGTTTGTAATGGAAGTGCTGGCACACCCTTAACTACATCGTCAGGAGCCGCGATGCTGCGCTAAATGGATTGAGCCACGCTGACCTCCCACGGAACTGAAGGCCCAAATGCCTTGAAATATCATTTCAGCAACACGGTTATGTGGCGATACACTGCTTGGATTCCAAATAAATTCTATGAAATTCAAATGAGCCATTGGAACGGATAACTACAGCTGAGGTGCTAGAAATGTCTCACAAATCAATCATCCCAGGTGTGAACAGAATTTTCAGGTTGGTTTCCTACATATTTTATTTTTGTGAGTTTCTTTGAAGTTGAAATCTCTTTTTATTTGTAACATCTTTGCCCTTGAGTCTTTCTTCTTTTCTAAATATTCACTCATTCCCTATAATCCCTTTATTCCGTTCTATTTTCCAGCCATACCTCCCTTGATATGCTTTTCAAAAGCGTATTCAACTGCGGCCCATCTGGATGCACATTACACTTTGAGTTTTGTCTCCACTTACCTCCTACAGGCAGTCGAGTAGCTGGAGTCTCTCTGGATCTTGCTTAACCAGCGTTTAGGACAGAAATAACCTCATGGAAGCAAAAGTTACTGTGGGCTTTGGGTTATTCTCAGGCCATGCCCATTACCCAGAACCTGGCCTGCATTACCCCAGCATCTCATATCCTGCATTATCCCAATGTCTTGTATCCTGCATTATCCCAATGTTTCGTATCCTGCATTACCCCAGCATCTTGTATCCTGCATTACTCCAGCATCTCGTATCCTGCATTACCCCAGCATCTCGTATCCTGCATTACCCCAGCATCTTGTATCTCACAAAAAAAAAGTGTTTGGCTGAGCAGGTAGAGCAAATTAACTGATTGCTGCAACGTCACACATAAACTCACCCTAAAATAACATCTTTATGCACTTATTCCTTGGGAAGAACCCATTTCTGCAGACCTCATGGTCAGCATAATATTTTACTCTTTCTAGTGTAATTATATTCCTTTTAATAAGTACTGTACCAGGATGCCTTTCTATGCAAGACATATAGACAACATCACACACGTCTGTCTTAAGCACAAAAGAATGCAATCCACGAAGCCTCACAGACATTCTGTCTTCTCTAATATTCATATATTAGAACAAATAAATGTGGATGTTTGGATTATATCCAGTTGAAATATCACATCAGCCTTTGGTTTCCTTTTGAATGATTAAATATTGTACCAAAATAATGTTAGTGCTGCTACCAGGGGGGAAACATGATGAGAAAAACAGAGAAAATATACGTATCGTACGAGCTCTTCCATGCAGTGGCAGGCACAGGGCTGATCCTCCCTCCACTCTCTCTGCCTGCTGTTTGAACAGCCCTGCGCCTGCACAGGAATCAAACCAGTCTGGTGTATCCTGATCCCAAAACACCAGGTGGAATGGTGGCTGGCTAGAGAAAGCCCCATCCTCGACTTGCCTACCAAAGCCTGTGCTGGAAGCGAGGGGGTTAACAGTACAGCTATTTGCAGTTATATTTCAGTTTTGAAAAGCTAGATTTCTGAGATACTCATTAAAAGATTAATTCAGCCAGTGTCCTTGAGACAGTTAATGAGATATGCTAATTTAAAATAAATAGGTCTGGTATGAATTCTTGATAAGAAAACATCTGCTTGGATCTGTTGCTCACTTTCAAGGGAGGTAACTGGGTCTGAAGACAGCAAGGTATGATAAGGAGAATGCAGCCATCTTGAAAGCAACAGTTTAAAAGAACTGATGGTTTTTCAAGTTAGCCCTGGAAGACATTTCTTCCACCTGACTTCTTTCGGATGTAGAGACTGAGAGGCAGGCCTGGGGCCAGGAAGGCACCGAGTGAATTAAAAGAGGAGCCTAATCAGCCAGCAAAGCCACCAGGGGAAAAAAGCAGTACTAAGGCACTACATTCTCCACACACAGCTTCAGGATATCTGGCAAAGACAATGGATTTTACCTGAGTCACCACTAGAAGGAACTGAAGTAATCATCACCCCAACAACTGCAGAGAGTTTAAGCCTATTTTCCATGCGCACAGCACAGCGTGGGTTGCAGCCAGCTCACTCCTCCTCGCGTGAGCCTGCACAGAAGGGCATTTTACATCCCCTGACCTCGGCAGGTGAAGCGGAATCACTTTATGATACAGATGGACACGTGAGTTTGGGACCTGGAGTGCTGCAGATTTTCTTATAGGGTTTTGGTTTTTTTTGACTGAGTCACGGTAAGGTGCATTTTAATATAGACATCCTTGCACCATCCCTTAGAAGTAGCAGCTTGAATATCAACCTGTACAAGTCACAGAGCAGCAAAAACTGGCAGGAGAAACCCCACTGCTCCTTTGTAGCTGGTTAGCTCTCTTCTGAAAAGTATGAATTGCCCTTTCCAAGATGATCATGGCCAACTCCACAGAAGCAAAGTGCCTTGATACAAGCAGTTCACCTCTCTGGCTCTCAGTTACAATAATGCTTATGTACTATAGCTGAGGGGTGTGAGCTTTACAGCCATATGGTGATGTAATCTATGCACTACAATTTTCTAGAAGCTTAGAGAGGTTAAATATTCAAAGATTATGAATCAGGCCTTTCAAAAATTTCAGATCCAGCTATTTAAAATTTTTTTTAAGCCTATGCACCATACTCTATTATAGGTTTTTAATTCCAAAGGACACTCTCAGGTAGTGTGAAAATCTACTGGGGATTTAATTCCTTATACTTAATGGTACAAAAATAGGACATGAATTCCTTTCCACCTTCCCTTCCAGTTGTACCGCTGCAGCCAGGAGTGGCCTGAGCTCAGCACAGTCTGTGTGCCTGAGGTCATGCGAGAAGAGGAGATACAATCTGAGAGGTATTATTTGCATTCACCAGTCTGTCTTAGGCTGAGGTTGCTGGGATCAAGATATGGCTGGAAGATCCTATTGCATTTTGACATTTCCTGACCTCTGGCTCTGCTGGCTTTAGGGCCATGGCAAAAAGTAGAAGGCACTGCACTCTCCGGTCTGATCTCATCCTTTAGACATTCCACCTCTAAAATACTGATACCTCCAAGAAGGACCTGACATGGTATTTGGAAAATGTGACAGTCCCTGCCTTTGCTCTAGAGGCTGGCTGTGTAATGAGAATATGCCTGAACAGATTCATATTTCTCAATTTTATGTCTAATAACAGTAGTCAATTCTTAATTTCAGTTTCTCTCTGGTAAAATCTAACTAATCAAAGATCATTTGACATAAAATATGTGTTCTTCCCCCTCTATTATTGTAACAAGTATATTATATATACACACATATTTTCTCTAAAACATCTTGTTAAGGTGCAGTAATTTTTTGCACAAAGATTTTTATTATAGAATGATAATGACATAATTCACTACTCAGACACATCATCTTTGCTTATCCTATTTTTCTCTCATTTTCCTGGGTTGCTTTGTTCAGTCCTGTGTACATGTGCTGTCAGCACCATGCTGAGTCACTTAGCAAGTGAATCAGATATTTTTATAGTCCAGCATTTTATGTCTGCGCTGAGAGCTTGCAGCTCGCAGTAACCTAAGCTTCAAATCCACTTTACTCACGACTTTAATGTAGAGTTTGACTCCTGAGTTTATTTGTGACAATAAACTGAGAATTTTATAACAAATAGTGTGCACTGATGTGCACTTGGTTAGCTGTAATTATGAAAGATGATTGCCTCCTTCTCAGTTATTGCTCGCTGCTGCAGATGGCTACTGGACTTCATGAATAAATGATCTATACCAACCAGTACAGCAAGTTCTGTTACCCTGAATATTTTGTTCAAGCTATGTAAATACCAGTACTCAGTACATGGAATTGAAGTAGAACTGGTCCAAAATGACTGACAAAACTGTAACACTAATTCCAAATTCTTACCTATGCATTGTGTAAAATGGGAGGATCTGAAGATACTGCATTCGACTGGAAGAAGGTTTGGAATCGGGGTTGGATTTCAGCTTAACAGGTATTAAAAAGCTGTCACTAAGCCACCTGCCTTTTATTTAAAAAAAAATCAGAGGCACAGCTCTAGCTGGTACAAATCAGAACAGCTTCAAAAGCTTCATTATACATACCATTAACAGATGTACAGAGACTCCATTCCTAAGTCATCCGAGTTTGAACTTTACCGCATAAAGCACAACAAAAATCCACTTACGTTACGATTGTTGAGTAATTCAGCAGAGAAGGAAAATCCAGACTGCATTACTCTTTACATTGCATGAATTGCTTTCTATGTCTTTAATAAGATGGGCTAATGATCAGTCATTAACATGTTTATATACTTAGCAACTAGTCTATTTTATAATCTCAAGATTCACTTTGAAGAATATCCTTGTGGTAATTCCCTTTACTACAGCTTAATTCAAAGGTTCCACTTGCACTTCCAGCTATGTTGTGTGAGTGCTAATGAAGCACACCACCAAATCCTTGCTTTCCTGATACTTGTACCTTGCTTAATCGCCTTTATGAACATGCCACTCACTCTTGTAGAACAGCTTAGCAGACCACATGCACCACGCTGGGAGCCAGCTGGGAGGCTCTTCATGAAATGCAGTGGGGATAAAGGTGAAGCCCAGCTGACTGGCAGTGCTCAGAAGAGCCGAGGCTTTCACCGCCCTGCTCTTGTGACTTCAGGCTTGGTTATGATGATGAGTAAATATTAACTGTATTTCTTGTATTGCCTGGAAAGCTCAGCAGAGGTTGGAGCTCCATTGCTCGTTATGCTACACAGACATGAGAAGAGACAAAGCTGCTTTAGAATGGTTTGGGTTCTGTTCAGAGAGCGAAAGGGGAAAGGTGTGGGACATGAGCAGGTGGCTGGTGTACAAGGGACCAGGGGATCACGCAGAAAGTCTGTGGCCAAGTGAAGTACCGGACCCTAATATCCTGAATTGCAAGCATAACATCCTCATTTCTCTTCAGTTCCTTTCTGAACAGCCAGGGATTTACAAATCAGTTCAGGCTGCTCTGCACAGTGAACGTGCTGAATTCAGAAGCCAAGTCAGATCTTTCCATGTTATTTCTAAGTGACTGATCTAGAATCACTAAGGCTTGCAGATACCTGCAACGCACGGACGTTTGGCAAATCCTGCTAGTGCCTGTAATGTCATAATAAACTGACATATTTATGTACATTTTATGTGGTTTTGTGATGCATCTTGGGGATATAATTTTTCCTTTTGCCATAATCAGTCAATCAGAGAACTGGTACCTAGCCACAGACAGAAATAATGCATTGACACTGCCTGACTGCAATATATTAAAATTTAAATTACCCTCTGGTCTGCTGTACGAATCACATTAACTGATCCTAAATACACAAAAAAGGCAGCACAATGAAATTTGGAGAATGATAAACCACTGATGTTCGTCCATATTTCATAAAAGACTGGATAAAGGTCTGAAGTTTACTTACCAAATGTTTATGAATGCTGAGACAATTTTTTAAGAAAATCAGTATAATATTCTAAGTTAAGAAGACGTTCCTCTCTGACATTTCATTTGGCAGCTTTAACCACAGCCTGGGTAGAAATCAATTTGCAGTAACTATGAATTGCTGTTTAATTTGGGGGCATGCTCAGCTTAATTGAGAAAGTGTGTTAAAAGTCGACGAGTCAGAGTCACATCTAGTAACTGAAGTTCCCCATGGCAAGCTCATGATAATCCACAGATCAAACTGTAGCACCTTTGTTTCAGTAATGAAGTGTAGAGTGCCAGCAAAGACTAATTTTGTTCACACAGTGAGCTCCTGTGACAGAAAAGCTGCATGAGACCTTATACTGAGATACACGTGTGAATTAATTTCTGTAATGGTCTAAGAGAGATTCTGCAGATTTCTGTTACTTTCTTAGATCCTTTTATATCTGAAAGAAGGCCCATATTTCAGTACATAAATATTATTCGTATCCAATTGCCTGGGTCCTTTGCATTCTGCTAATTTCAATAACTGTATATGGAATATGAAATCACTCCCCAGCTGTTTTGTCCAAACATATCTATCTAAGTAGAGAAAAAGAGGAACTGTGTATCTGTGGAACTTTTATTACAGTTTATCTGCATGTAACTATGCTTGGGATCATTCTGAGCTTTCCTAACAGAAAATCATTAAAATGCATTTTACAGCTCCCACGAAAGAACAGTTCCTATTTCACTGCAGAGGCTCTCAACTCTACTCTCACACAGGCATCCCTGCCTTTCCCTCTCCCCACCATGGTCAAACACTCATTCCAGAATCTGGTTCTTTAAAACAGACCATTTTTATGTAAGGCTTAAGACTTCGCTACTGGCTGCTTTCCTTTTTTTTCCCACCTGTTGTAAATCTGAAATGTCCAAGTCAAGCTCACCTGACAATTTGCAGTATAATGTTTCTGTCTATTAAAAATAGCAATCAAACCCTAGTTTGGCTGATGTTCTCTGAAATGTGCTGGCCTTAGTTTTGGGAAGATACCCAGTAAGTTTTTTGAAGACTGTTAAATTTGTGGGACACACCCCAGTAAAACCTTCTTACTCCATTGAGGGAAAGATTATTAGAATAGGCAGCTTTGATTACATACATGTAAATGTTTGTTTACTTCTCTGAATCCTACTAAATTGTTTGTGTCAAAAAAACCCATCAAAACAAAGTTCATAAATAAGATCCAAAGACAAACGTTTTGCTTTTGCAATGGGAAGGTTGGCACAACATGTCAGGTAATTTCCTTGTAGGCTCTCCAGCTCAACCACCATGTCTCCTCAGTCCAACCCATGGTCTTTCATGGATAAAGGATTTCTTTTTATTATAACCATACCCAGCTATAGCAAATCATTTTATTAAGGAGCAAAATAACTAAGAGACTTCCTGGTGTTTCATGAGAGTGTCTTGAAGCATATCCACCTCTCACACATGGTGTGCATCCCAGGGTTAAAGGAAAACTGCAAAAAGCTGGCAGGACATCAGCTGTGTTGGCATCATTACTAAAGGGTTTCTTTTCAAATGCTGAGTTAACAAACCACAATATGGCAGCCCAAAAAAAAAAAAAAAGAAAAGGATCATGGCTTGAACCCTGCCAGATGGAATACGGAGACAGCTCAGGAGAGCTTGCCAAAAAAATGTGTGTGTGCATGCATGTGGGTGCACAAACCCTTTATAAAATTAAGCAATCCCATGAAATTCCTCCACTTTGAGAAGCTACAAATCTTCAAACCTTCATTTGCAACACTAAGAAAAAGTTATCACCGTATATATTCATATACAATATTAGTTTCATCCAGCTACTTTTACACACTGTTTCCTGTAAATCTAATACACTTTTCTGCTTCTGAATGACAAAGAGATGATCCCAGTTAAGACTTATACATTCACACATGTAATTGTCTGATATGGGCACAGGTAATATGCCCATTCATGTCAATACACTACCTTAACCCCCTCCACGTTTACTAATTACCTGGTCTTTGGAGTTGGTCTGTGAGTCATGTGACATTGTTTCCATTTTAATTACATAAGTAAAACTTTTTAGAATAGCAGACTATAGAACAAAAAGTATCTCATTCTCACACATAATTATTAATTTATGAAAGACTAGGAAACTCATTACATGAATATTAATGACTAGGGTGTCAAACACTCTAGGTCCTTATTCTAGAATGGATACAACGCTAAGCCTCAGTTGGCAGTAATCTGCCTAACTCCGGTAGCTTGTAGGAAGCTACAACAGTTTACACAAGCTAAGAGGATCTGAACTTTCACTTCGTGTGTCTCCACTGTATTCTCCCTTTGTCATGGCCTTTTTACCTTGCATAAATACGTGTTTAATTATCTTTAATTAAGATAATTGCATCATAGCTATTCTACTCACACTTAAAATGGTACTAAAAAGATTCAGCTCATTTAAAGTTTTGCTAATGATGCAAATTCACACAAGGAGCAAAGTAATATTGCCAGGTGTGATATCAAAACCTTTTTTTTGGGAAATATTTAGAAATCTGGTCACGTCCTGAAGCTGAATGGAGGTAAATATCTCAAAAATTTTCAAAAATGGAGATACAGCTAAGCAAAGACCTGATAAAATGGTGACAGGAGATGCATAAGAATACATTTGAATAGGTAACAGAAAGAAATGTCAAAAATGACAATAGTGGTGAAAGACGTTTTCCGATGGGTTACATTTTGACTACCACCAGTAACAATCTAATCTCGTTTGGTCATAGATGTGTAATTCTACTACCCTGACTGGTATGAACACTGTACAGAAATAGAGGAGCTCAGTTGGAAGGGACCTGTAACAACCATTTAGCCCAACTGCCGATTTCCAGACTGGAAGAGAAACCCTTGGCTGCCAAAGTATTTGCTTTAAACAGGCTGGGTGGGCAGGAGGAGGTGCTGACCCATCTTTGGGCGCTGCTCTCTGGGGCTGTTGGAAACTTGTTTGGGCTTTATTGCAGAGAGCCTTCTCTGGTCTGATCTAACGGGCTTTTGCTCCAGAAAATCATTTCATAGCTATGCGGTTTTGCTGTAGCTGGTACCCCATCGACTGAAGTAGACAGGAGAGAATTTAGAGCTGGCTGCATTTGTTCAGGATTACCTGTTAGCAAGAAGATCTGCTGGCTCAGAGCAGTTTTGGAGCTGTAGAAATGAGCCTTAGCAAGAACCGTTCACCTTCAGTCTGTAATTAATAATACACAAAACCTCCTCATGACTTCCATTCCTATTTATGCTATTAAGTAGTGCAGTGATCCTGTGTTACAAATGGGGTCCTGCACCATACTGCAATTCTGCTCAGTGCTTACTCAGTTTATATCCCCTCTCACGCCCTCAGATATGGATTAACTAGACCTATGGATGTTGCTGCAGAACACAGCTTCAGCAAAACCAGCGGTGAATTAATCACCGCAGCAACATAATGTAGCCTGGCACAACTGTATTATAGCATTGCGCTCTCCTGCTACAGTTAAGGCCTGTCAGCAATTTCATTATCAAGTTCTATTTTTAGTTGTTTGTAACTTTTACAAAAATAATAAAAGCATTTACAGTGCAGGCTTAATCTGCACAATTTTTTAATTCTTTTTTTCTGGCTGGAATATGTAATATACATTCTATGTGTGTGTGACAGTACAAGGAATTTCTTCATCTGTCTGCTATCTTTTGTTTCCTTCTATTTTTCTGTTATCTACTGTTATTTTCAAATGCTTTCTAATAAAGTTGCAATTCATTGCAAAACTTTCATAGTGACCCAGTAGTCCTACTACAGAATAACGTTCTACATGGACTCGGTAAAGCTGAAAGCTCACAGGTATCATTATTGTCAGAGATATGGATGATACTAAGTTGCTGATTACTGATGAAGACTTTCCCCTTGACTTCACAGGTGAGGTGTGTAACATGGCAACATTAAGAAAAGTTTTGTTGTGCCAATAAATAAGCAAGCTCTGATTCCTCTCCACAAAAATGCAATATAAATTTAGAGTAAGCCTTGGGAGAGCTTTGAAGATTTTAGCATCTTGACTGATTAAAAGCCCCACTTTCTACTTGCTATCTTTCTACAATAATTGTTCCTATCTATTATGTGTTACGTGAAAAATTCTGTCATGAATTGCACCTATGGAAATCCCAAGTAACTTACTGGATCTCGGTGTGACTGCTGTTGATTCACCCTGGCGGAATGGAGAGCACAGTTTGGTCTCCCTGACTTGCAGATGTAAAAGTATTTTTCATGGGATGGTTGAGATTGTGAAACTAAAGCCAATTCACGACTTGTGCACCTAGACACAATTCATCTAGATATTGTTTTCTAAACAAAGGCTTGCTTTTAAAGGTGGCAATTACAGGTAATTGCATCTCTAATAGTGATATGTAGCTCAATTATAAAGCCCTTCCCTGAGAACTGAGAACAGAAATACATAGAATAGCTTACTTCTTATTTATTTGCTAACATATTTGTTTACTTATTTATTTTGAGCTTTCTACACCTGCTTAAACTGACTCTGTAATGGCCTGTTCTAATGTAACACTGATGGGAATGTTTATTAATGGTTACTTAATTATGAAATGTCCCAAAGATCATTATAAATGTAAGACACTCAGATAATTAGATTTAATGCTAAATACTGCATTTATGCTTGGTAATATCCAAAGATGCAAAATCTGCTCAAAACCAGAAGTTCTTCATACAGCAAGTTCAGCACATTTTTAGGCAAATATTTGTTATCAGAGCAACTTCCAAGCCTAGGTCACCTCCTCAAATGAGTTTCATTAGCTGGCACAGCTTTAGCTGCAGTCTGCTCTTGGATCTCTCTATGAAAGTCACTGCAAAGAGGAGACTTTTCAACAATAAAAAGAGCAGCAGGTTAGGGGTAGGAAACGTGCAGCAGCATCAGTTTGTGCTAAAGCATCTATTCGGATTAGTTACTGGCCAAGAGCTCGAAGTATTTTTCCAATTTAGCAAAGCTTTCTCTATTTAACACTCTTTTTGTTATTACCGTACAAACTAGTCTGTCTCACCAGGTTATTCCTCAGATTTTTGTAACCATGTTTACCAGGAAAAGTTTTGCTCACCTTTGGTGTTTGGCTTCATTAGAGCTGCTCCTCTCCATGTATGCTCCAGCATGTAACTGGGTGGACTGGAGAAGGTGAAGAGAGGGACAAGAGCTGCTCACTGCTCCCAAAGATGATGCTTGGAGCAAAATGATAATTTAAATTTCTCCATTGCCCTCACACTCCCACTAAACACTCGATGCTTTGTGATCTTGTCAGAGTATGCTTGTTTCCCACCAGCCCAGTGAGGCTGTGTGGAAAATCTGGGGATGCCGTTAACAGCACAAACAAGTTTTGTGTGTAGTGATGAGCTCCCTCTATGCCTCCTTACCAGGCTCCTGTTTTGGCATCTTCCCTGTGATTTTTTTTTTTTTACCCTTGTGGTGGTTGAAACACCCGAAGCTGGAAGTACAGAGCTAATCTTACCAATTGAGAGGCCGCGCTGTTCAAACACAAACTGAGAAGGCAAAACTCAACCGATTGCACCACCAAACAGTATTGCAAGAGGCGGGGATTCACACGTCAAGGGCCACAAGGGCAGGAGCAAACTGTATTTACCTTGGCTATTTTCAGCACGTTAGACTGAGGACCCTGGAAAATTCATCTTCCTCAACTCCACCAGGCACCACGAAAGCAGATGCCTAAATACTGCTGCAGGTTCTGGGGATGGGTAACCACATCATGTGCACCAGCCCTAAGGGAAGTTCTGAAGTGAGTCCTGCTTCCACCACCTCCAGTGCAGGAGCCCCTCCAGTCACAACCTCTGCAGTGGCCTGGCAGAGCCTAGAGGTGCCTGAAAGGGAGAAGCTGTGCCAGTGACACCAGACCTGATTTTTGTCCCAGCCTGGGACCTGGAGGGTCCAATGGACAGCAGCCTCAGTTGGTTTTGTTGAGGTTCAGCAGTTTTGGTCCAGCTGGCATTCATGGTCTGGTTTTAGTTCAGTGGCAAAACCCACTAAAATAGTTATATAATTTTGAAAGCATGTTTAAGGAAACTGCTAAATCTGTTTGCCTAGATAGGAAAAATGTCACTTTGAGGACAGTTGCATATGGAGACAGCTTCCATATTACTGCCGTTGAAGGAGCCTGTGTGAATGCCACAGTTGCAGGAAATGATTACAGCCCAACGCTGGCAGAAGGGGCTATCCTGTCACTTTGTGGAAGATGAAGATCTATATGAGTATATTTTATCTAGGGAAAAGATGAGCAGGCACCAACTGTGTTGGCAGCTCTGTACATTTGCAGGACTTTTTTTTTACCTACGTAACTAATGCAGACTCTAATTCAGTGTTTGCAGACTTTCATCAAAGCAGCAAGTGCCTTACGCTGCAGAGCAGCATGGAGCAGTCAGGCAAATATCCTAACAGAAAAAGTGTAACTTCTTTGTCTGTGCTGGAGAAATTTCATTTCTCACACCGTATAAATTATTCTTGTACTTTATTTGCGTCCAGAGATGGAATCAGTTTTCATATATCACAACTAAAAATCTATCCTTGCTGTGAAAAAGGCTTCTCTAGATGTATATTTATATAGAGATAAACGCTACATCATATATATGTAAAAGATAAATCTATATATAAGCTCTATCAGATATATATGCTTATATCCACATCACCTGTTTACTGGCTTGAATGCATTCGTTTTTAAAACCATATTTTACTTTTTGTCAGCACAGTAACCCCATGGCAATCAGCTCTGTAATTTAATTACCTGTTGGGAAGAACAGCCTCTCCTTGTAAAAACTGTTGCCTAACATTTTCATTGGGAAAATTTATTTCTCCAAGTAGAGATCTCCTAAAACCTCTACTTTATAGAAAACAAGCAATTCATGACTCACAATTCACTTCCTCATCCTGATGATAATTTTCTAGGCTCCTGTTAGATCCTTACTTTAGTCATCAGTCTGCCAACTCTGAAAGCTCTAGTCCAGTTAGTGTTTTCTACAAACAGATGCCATTTCATTTTCCTGGTCATTCACGTGACCTTTTTGCTATGTTTTCCAGGTCTCCTGCAGCCTTGTAGAGATAGGATAAGCAGAATTACGTACAGGATACGTATGCACCGCTGACTGATGCAGCAGAATAATGACACATGCTGGTTTGTTCTCTTTGTCTCAGAAATAGCTATCAAAGTATTCCACATTAGGAAAGAGTTACTGTGATTCTCATAGAGTTGCTTTGTTTTCTTTTTTTTTTTTTTTCTCAGTGGCTATAGGGTTGGTTCTCAGATCCACCAGCTGAGCAAGAGGACCTGAGGTCCTGATGAGAATGTAAAAAAATCCTTTATTTCACTGCTGTGTAGTGGAAGAAAACCCTGGTGGTTTCCACAGCTTAGAGCCCATGTAATCTACTACTGGTCCAGTATGGAAAAAATAATCCCACAAAAAAATCCCTTCAGGGAGCATAAGGAAATCTTTGGCTTTGCAAAAATATGCCTGCAGGGTTGCAGGCTGTGCTGCTCGTGCCTATCTTGAGGGAAGATGATATGCACCAGTTTTCAGTACTGTCAATATGGCATTTTTCATCACCACATAATCTATTTATAAATCCAA
The DNA here is from genome assembly GCA_027560015.1 of Chloroceryle amazona. Taxonomy (NCBI): domain Eukaryota; kingdom Metazoa; phylum Chordata; class Aves; order Coraciiformes; family Cerylidae; genus Chloroceryle; species Chloroceryle amazona. Next base: position 188,361 of record JANHFX010015364.1, on the reverse strand, counting down.
AACAAATACTCCATCATTTTTTCAATGGCTTGAAGAACATGTAACTCTAAGAGCTGAAGCCGACCCATTAAGAAGAAGATTTGCTGCACATCTAGCATGACCATGAGGTCAGTGGAATGAGCTACCTAGACTCAGCTACCGGCCCAGCCTGATTCTGTTCTTGCTGGAGGTGTCTGCTGGTGGGAAAGAATAAAACAGATGTAGATACACACACTCACACGTGTATATATAGATGCAGATATATTAATAATTAAAAAATCCGTCTAAAGGGTCAGGATTAGCACCTCACAGCTGACGAAGAACTCATTATCAGGATCCCAGCTCTGGGAGCACTCCATCGCCTCTCTGGCTTACAGCCAACAATAAGTATGCTGCCTGGATAAGGCTTTTCAGAATACTAATGGTTTTCATAGTCCACACTGTCCTGGATTCCTAACTTCTCCAGGTATCTCTCATTTAGCTATTCCTTTCACAACATCCAACAACATTCCCCCCAGGCGCAGAGGTGTCGCATTCAGCAGGGCCAGCCAAGGGCAGTGCTGCTACTGACCTGGCAGTTCAACCTAAGAACTGCCTGCTCTTGGTCTCAGGAGGCAGTGTCAGGAATAGGGGCGCTTAATTACTTCAGCTAGATGCTGATGGAGTTGAAGAAGTAACTTTGGGCCACCCAGTGGAAGGAGATGAATGTGGCTGGGGCACGCGCCACGCGGCAGCAGTGTCCCTGCATCAGCCAGCCCAGCTCTGCCTGCTGGCACAGGTACAGCCACAGGGCATGTGGCTGAATCGACAGGGAGGAGCAGCCAGAGAAATGGTTTGCTTCTAGTTCCGCACTTCTAAGTAAATGCAGGATAAATACAGCAACCTTTTGTTTGCAGTAAAGTGTCCTCTTCACAAAACACACAAAGATAGGAGCAGTGGTCTCCCAGGAGGAGCCACCAGAAGAGCAGGGGCAACCTGCACCCCTAACGAGCCCAGGAAAAGGTCCTGGGTGGTGTCTGGGGATGCTTGTGCCCACCTGGCTGTGCAGTCGGACCACAAACCCCAATTTTCTTAGCAATAATGAATCAAGGTAAAAATACGTAAGTTAATATATTCACATACAATTCATTAACTCATGTATAAAACTGATATAGTATCTTAATTCAGATTGATAGTATGTCAATTCAGATTGACAGTGTCAAGGCAGTACCTTTCTGAGGGAAAAATATCAGAAATGGTACGTTTGCTTTCCAGTTTTAACTACAGAGCTGTACGGATTTCAGATGGCTGTGTTTTAAACCACAAGAAAATACTCCTTGCACTTGTTTGTCATGCTTGAGCTTAATGTGATTTGAATGAGAGAAGATATTAAGCCTGCCAGCTAACACATTTATTATAATAGAGAGGAAATATTAAAGATAGATATTATAAGGAAATAATATATGATAGACATTATAAAGAGCGGATTATATCTATAATGGGAGGGGGGACTGGTATATACAAGTCAGGGATCTTTCCTTAACGCCCCCCCCAGCAAATGTAGCTATATTCAGCCATATTCCTCTCTAGCAAGCAGCAGTAATAGCAAGACAAGAACCCAAGTTCTTTACTAGGGTTTCATAGTTCATTAATAATATCGCAAGACTTGAAAAGGATTCTTTTTCCCAGCGTGAGAGGAAATTAGCTCCCTTGCTGCGCTCTATCACGATGCCTCTCCCCTGCATCATTTTGCATTTACTTCTCCTTCCCTCTCACACCTCCAGGGTAACGAAGCCAAGGTGGGTTTGGCAGATTTTCACACTGCCTCACAAGAGGGAGATAATCATGATTAAATTCCTCACTCTCCCGGCTCTAGTTTTTTTACATAGTTTTTCTAATAATAATTGGATCACCTGAGAATTGGATCTTTTTTCCCCCCCTCTCATTTCTAGTAACCAGAATCAGAGTTAGTCCCCTGGAGACAGGAAAGGTTTTCAGTTGTGGTTTTCGATTCCATGTACGATGTGAACAATGAGTGGTGAGTTAGCTTTGACAGCTGTTGAAATATCTTGGAGCAGGCTGAACATTCGTATTGATTAACTAATACATGGACAGAGGTTTTTAGAACCGATTGCTTTTCACTAACTGTTTTAGAAGGAAGTGGAGAAAATGTGCTACATTATCAATTTCTTCCTAATCCATTTTCATGTTCTATAGTCCGTGTTCATCTAGTTTAACTACTGAGCTGTCAAAAACCAGAAAATAGTGAAGAATGTAGTTATGTGCTTATTCAGAAGATTGAATCTCACTGTTTATTGCAGCTGTTTATTCATAATATAATTAGGCAGAAATAACAGCTTATGTAAAACTTATTAAATTCCTTGGACAGTTTTAATTGATTGATGAATATTTTGCTACCAGCCTGTCTGGTAGAAATGCCTTTTCAAAATAGAGAACCTTCAAATTTGCAATTATCGGCATCCCTTTGCCTCATCACTACAGTTAAATAGCATTAATAAATGTAAGCTCAAAAGATTCATCTTGTAATCCAAATACCTGATCTGCTGTGGTTTATACCTCACTCGTGACATGGTGCTCAGTGAAACTGTTCGGTGTACAGAGGATACAAGATCAGACCCCTTTAGGAGAAAAGCTGAAATTAATTTATCACAAATGCTTCAACGCTGCCTTAAATTCCCAGTTGACGACAAGTCAGTAGGGCCCAATCCTCCTACTGAAGGTTTAAAAAGGGGAAACTTAACAAGTGCTGAAGTAAATGCTTGTTTTGAGCATTAAAAAGTGAATACTAAATGTTGCAGTGTAGAGGTAGTCCATGGTTAGCCTCTCAGTTTAGATTCAGATATACAGATAAAAATCTAAGACCTATTTTGCCCGTAACAGTAATCAACTTCTCTAAAAGCTAAAATCCTAGAATTCTAGGGCTGTTCACATGCATGCTTGAGAGTACCAAGGCCACCTCCTTCAAAAAATGCTGCATACTCATTTCTAAGAAAATACATATCCTCCTCTATGCCAGCACTTGCCTCTAATGTAACAGCCAATTCCTGTTTGAATTGCTAATAGAAAATGTACGTGTGTTGCATGGTATAAAAAAAAAAAGGAGAGTTATCACCAGGCAAAACATCTGTTGAGGTTTTATTTTACTTTTGGAATTCTGCAAGCCTGTGTATAGCCGCCCAGCAGCCAGCGCAAGGTCTTCTCCCAAATACGCTGAGGCCAATGAAAAACCAGATTTCATCTGCACTGCATCTCCAACGTGGGCCTAGCTGCATGGTGGAAAATATCTTCCCTTTCTCGAGGAGAACTGCCCTTCTCCCTGCTGCACAAACCCCTGTTCTGATAAGCAGAAATGAAGGTTTTTCCTTCCGTGCAAAGTTAGGACAGAAACAGTGAATTTTAACTTACTTCAGTACTGTGCATTACTAACTCCGGTCTCAGCTAGCTCTCCAGAGTTTGTGGAACAACTCTTTTCTTACCTTCATGATGAATAAATCCAAATTTTTCTCCTATCTTTCATTTCCTTTAATGCTACTAATATGTACTGTTATACTGTAAGTACATCTTTTAACTCAAACTGGAAGTTTACACTGTCAAGCGATGTGTGTAATGAACTGAACAATTCTTAAATTTAAAGAGCACTAATTAATTTTTAACCGAGGAACAATAAACAGGAAGAGTAGGCTTCTTGGAGCCCCATGGTATAGTTTCAGACCTCTGGTTTTATTAAACAGAAACTTATACCAGAGACTTAAAAAAAAAAAAGTTGGGATCAAAATATAATTCAGTGGGTGTTTGCGCTATGCTAACATTTATTTTACTCACTTGTATTTTTAAAAACAGACTTCACTTTGGAATACAAAGACTGTTTGTAATGCATAATAAAGTCAGGTCAAGGAAAAAGGATGAGAGAATGCTGGAAGCTGTGCTTTGTTTTTATTTCCTTATGTATTCAGTACATTTCGTTTTCCAGATGATAAGCATTAAATAGATGCACTGCTTTTCAGAAATCCTTCACTTATTTTTACGTTAGTTGAAGTTATGATGCTCTTAGCACAATTGGTAGTAATTTTGTTAATACTAAGCTTTACTGCATTACCCCGTAGGTCTTTTGTCAAGTCTGAGAAGCCATTTGCACAATTTCATCTAGAATTTTCACAACCAGAATATAAACATATTTTCCACTTAAAAATAAAGAGAAACAATAGGAGTAAAAAAAATGTAGTAAAGATCCTTGTTTAAATATCACCTGTTTAAATCACCTTGTTTAAACACCATCTGCAAATAACTAATCACACGATGTGTGCTGGTGTCTGCACAGGGCGCCCAGGGCAGCAAGAATCCTGCAATCCAGAGCACTGCCAGCAGCAGGATGGAGGGGGATGGCTAAGCCAAAATTTAGGATAATCAAATCTTCTAGAACCTTTTCACTTCCTCACTCACCTTTCAACGAGTGTTTTGGCCATCTGCCACTGTCGGGATCAGCAGGAGCACACTGTATGGACTACCACACAAATCAGGCTCCAAGGATCCCAGCCGCAGGCTGAGCTGTTTGCTCGCAGAACTTGTCAGGGTTCAAAATGTAAACCAGAGCCCATAAGAATATTTTCACTGAAGTCCTGTGATGAGAGTAAGAGATGCTGAAGTACACCAATAATTCCTACCCTACTGAGCCGATGACTATCCAGCTATTTTACTGTATCATAGAACCATTTAGGTTGGAGAGGACCTTTAAGATCGAGTCCAACCGTTAACCCAGCACTGCCAAGTCTACCACTAAACCATGTTCCTCAGCACCACATCTACATGCCTTTTAAACAGAAATATCTTAGTAATGAACAATTAGATCCATGAAGTTTATTTCTAAGTTTAAAAAAAAATTTCTCTATTTGAGATGAGAACACTCTACATTTGCACACTGTAATATTAGCAAAATGACCGTGCTAATTTTAATTTAACAAATTGAAATGCACAAACACCTGCCTTTGTGCTAATGATCCCGGCATTTGGAACTCACGGTGCAGGTTATTAGACACGGCCAGCAGAACAGTATCTGCAGCTTACATTTGCAGGTTTGTAATTCACTGAAGGTATCTCATTTTCCCAACTGTGTCCAAGTATGACAGTCATGATAAATAACCTTCCATTGTCGGTGCGTTTACTTCTCTGGAAAAGGAGTTGGGGAATAGGTCTGGGGTACTTACATGAATAGGAAAGAGTGTGGTGAGCACCCAGGGGACAGGGGTTGTGTAAGAGAGAGAGAAACAGTTTTACAAATTTACTAAAAAACTTCCAGTGGGCAATTGAAAGGTGAGATTACAAATAGTGTAAGATTCTGGAAGTCCCTATGGCATTCTATTTCAAAAAAAAAGAGGTTTTTCTTAATAGAAAAGTCTGGAAATGTTTATCTCTGCTTTACTTTCTCGTGCATCTCTGTTTGTCCCCAGACAGATTTGTCTTCAGTCAGATCATCGCAAACCTCTGCCTTGTAGATGACAACTCTTCACTTTACTACACTGCAAGTCAAGATTGCCTGGTCTTAAGGAAAGAAAACCCTTGATTTTTATTTTTTTTTTTAATTTTTTTTTTCTTTCAACAGTTTCTTTATTTAAAGCCCATGATACCACTTGAAAATAAAACAAAATTCAATTCCATTCTTTCATACTTTATCCTAGGATAAATCAACCTGCTTATCTCAGGCTACACTGACACCTCAGCAAATCAGTTGTACTGGAGAGAAGCTGTCTTAGTCCCCTGGCTACCATTCACCAGTAGGTGCTATCATCTTCTAACTGGGTGTTATCAGAAAGTCAGTTTTCACTAGACCATCCTGATACTTCACCATTAAAAAAATATTAAAAAACCATAACAAAGCAAAACATATTATTACCCCTAGCCAGGGCTTTCTGTTCCCTGCACTATTTTGTTGATGTTCATTTTGTATTTCCATACATTCCCCCTGAGCATTGAACTGGAAAATAAAACTGAAGCTATTATTCCTCTCTATAAAAATAAATATCTCACATGCTGCGCACTCATCCGGCCTTCATAATTCTCCTTTGGTTTTTCCACACTGTGTGATTGGGTGCAAGAAAACAGCTCAATTATCTATTGGACATAGGCACTAATGAGGCCCAGTGCACTCTGAGCTAATTGGAAGGAGAAGCCCAATGTTTTAATGATCGTGGTCTTAATATAGCTAATAACCGGGATGGCAGCAGAATTAGTCGGTGCCACTCTTTCTATGCTTCCCATTTTGCCCATTCTGGCATGTAAATTCTTCCTTATTGTTTCCTGGGGCTGAGTGCCCTGCTAATGAATGAGATTTCTCTAAGTTCGATGTTTATGAAAATGTCATGCCACTATCTGCAAGATGCGGTCACTGAAATGACCCTCCTTTGGAGGAAAACTGTTCAGTCTCAGGGATCTGTAAACAGAAATAGTAGTAGGCAACTGAATCAGTTGTGATATTTCAAATTGTCCTGGTCACGTGGAGCTCCTGGAGTAATTGTTGCTATGGCCTGTTTGATTTTTCTTGTAAATCTCGGAGCAATGCAATTAGGGGTGATATGAACATTAATTGACCTGACCACTGAATCAGAACTGCATCCCTGGAGAAGGACTGTGAGAGTGACAACCCTGGAGGAAAAACTGACATTTCTCATTTGTGTTTCCACGAGCAGGTAAGCAAATGAATGAAAACTGGACTGTGCCACCAAGTGTAGCTATCCCATTAACAAACTCTGGGGAAATATTTTCTAGGACCATCAGCAAGTGTGTTTTATGTGGCAAGCCAGCTGCCTTACTGGGGAATTGATGGTTTTCATGCACGGTCAGGAAGATCCCTTGTTTACATGCTGCCAGGCTGTGTCCCATTCCCCACTGTGCTTTTAACTTCAGAAACACAACTGGGAACTGTTCTGCTCCAGAGAAAAATGCCTGTTCCTTCACTGAGGTACAGTGGCTGTAGTTTATCGGAAAAAAAAGGGTGCTAGTAACCTGGGTAGTTTCTAAAGGCTGGGAATTCTGACATAAACTTAACCCAGCAAGAAGAAAGGAGAAATCTTGAATAAAAAACAAAACAAAACAAAACAAAAACAACAACAAAAACAACAAACAAAAACCACCACAAACAATCCAATCTGTCATTCTCTTCAAACTTCATATTCTATGTAACCTATGAAATATAAGTAACTGAAAACTCATTGTATATAAATTCAAATCGCCGAGCAAAACTAAGTTAAACTGAGGTGTGACAGTGCCACACCATCCCCTGCCCGGGGAAGGAAACGGATGCAAGGAAATTCTTCATGCTCAGGAAGGGACACAACCCACTGGCACCAAGCACGGGGGCAAACACTGGAACTATGCTCACTCCATTGTCCCCTCCTGTAGCAGAGGACAGGTTCAAGCTCTGAAACCCAAGATTTCTGTCATAGTGAGGAACAAGGCCAGGAGGAGAGGCTGGTGTTGGCAGGCAGCAGCTGGGGGCAGAGAAGAAATGATTTTCCACACTTACACTGAGGAGTTCCTGCTCCAGAAGAGGGATGGTCACATTGTCAGTTGTTATGGTTTAAGTACAGTGACCACAGCATAATCAAGCTGGAAGGTTCTGGTAGTTGGGTAAACCCAAAGGAAAGAGATCTGAGGCCTGAGTGGCTGCCAAGTAATATTTGCAAGGATTTGGCAGTGGGAAAAAGCACTCCCCCTCCTGCAAGTCCCATGTATGTCAGCCCCCACTTCTGTTCATTTAGACTTAAACCAGAGTATTTAAAAGGCTAAGTTCATTGCTTGTCTTTGTAGAAGCATGCAGGGAAAAGGACAAGCCATGACCTTTTCCAATGGTGTTTCAGAGCTCAGACCATCACATTGATAAACATTTATCTGTTTAGCTTCAGCCAACTGGACAAGGGAAGAAACGCCTCCGTTTTCACCTAAATGCTATTAAAATATCACAGGGTTACACCACCATGACTCCAATGCAGGATTCTAATTTCAACATAGTACTGTTTCTGATCCACCCATAAGGAAGAAGAGACTGAGTTCAAAAGCACTCTTCCTACCTCTCACAGTCACTTTCAAAAGACTTTACCTTAGGCCCAAAGTATACCTTCATTCAGCTGTTTTCTTGGCAACCAATGTAATTATTAAATAAAATGATTGCAATGCTGGGATTTCACTCGTGGAGTTTATGGATTTAGAAGGGCAGTAATGCAGAGAAAGAAAAACTCAATCTTTAAAGGTAGTTTCTCAGTTGCTGTTTTTCCTTTAGTTATTATCATCCCTAGAGTTCCATTCTCACTAACTAGTTTTGCACGTCACCCTCTTTTTTAACACTCTGGTGTCTTGTCAATACCTGATTTATAAAGACAATGATACCCTAATGGCAATTCATGGTAAAATACCAGGCTATGGGTCTGAAGGTGGCCCTCCATGGAACAGCAAACTGCTGTCATGTTTTTCTCCCTTGGGCTGCACCTGGGTGGGGAGTTTGTCCCCTATATCTCCACCATCTGATATACTCAGCTCCATAGGAGTTTTTCACACTGCTCAGGAGATGGAGAAGCTAAATTGCAATGGATCAAAAGCACCTGGCTTTTGGAATATAACATAGTAGTAAATACACTATTAAATTCTCTCTGGACCACAAGACTGTACCAAATTCCAGTCTTCACTTCTTTTTACAGTCACAAAGTTCTCAACTCGTAAAAGAACCCCAATTTTCAGGACCACCTTAAACATATATACACAATTGTGAGGGTCTGGAGGCTGTGGGGTGTATAAAATCACACACACAAACCCCTCCCCTACTTTTTTTTTTTTTTAATATGTATTAGTGCAGCATGTGGCTTAACAAGCTTATGGCAGCTGTCTAAGATTGTGGACTTTCAGGTCTCTGCTAACAGGATCCTACCTCACTATTACTGTATTTTATGTAGCAGAGCTGAGAGCTTCAAATCAGGAGAGGAAAGTGGCAGTCTGCTGGACAGGTTCTATTCAGAGAAAGGGAGCTCTCCAAGGTCATCAGGCTTGCAAACCAAACCCTACTTTACTGAAGTCATGAAACAATAATAGGCAGTTTTAAGAGAGATTCAAAACTTTACCAGTGCATTCTTTCTCCTCAGCTATTTTCGTTTCTCTCCTCTGGCAGTTCTCAAGATGTGGGTGTAGGAAAAGTCACAGTGACTGAGACAAAGGTCACTTCTATGCTAACCTCGATGTAACTGAGGTTAGAGCAGCCTGGGAGCAATGCTGTGCACCACGGCTGTTCAGCACCATCCAGCAGCTGCACGTTAGTCTGAAATGGCCAGTTCTCCTTGGAACCCGACTTGCCCCCGGGAGCAAGAAAGAAAACAGGCATGTGTGGAGATAAAAGGTCTAGTCTGGGAATCCTGGTAAAACAGCCACAGGAAACCTGGGTTTGTAGTATTATCCAATATGCTTCTGTCAGAAATTGGAAGAAAACCAGAACTTTTTGATTCCTAAAGGCAGGTAGCAAGTTGCAAATTCTTACATTCTTACAAATCAGGCCTCATGAAAAATTATCCGCACAGATTCACTTGTAAGTTTACCTGCCAGGCCAGATATCAGTCACACTCAGGCTCAGCAGAAGCCTTGCAAAATTATTAGCTCAATAAATCTATGTGACATTAAAACCATTTGCAGATTCCACTGACAAGATTATTTTTGTGGTCACAACAAATGAGCACTCCTAACCCACCCCTGAAAAAAGCCTCAGTCCACATGGCTGTGGCTTCCTAAATAAGTCATTTCAAGCCTTCACTCTCCATAAAGTAAATTAGGTTGCAAATTTTCTAGCAAGTTCAGTCCTTTTAGGTCTCATCTGTGGTTTTTTCAGACCCATCCACACAATTGCTGATTCCAAAGCAGCCTGTTGAGGGGCAGCGGCTCCTGTGAAAGTCCCTCTTTGTCTTCCCACCAGCTCTCAGCTCGACTTCCAGCATCAAAATCCTTCCTCATGTCAGCAGCCATTTGGCTTCTGCTTCCCTCTCCATCCTCCCCTCCCAGACTGCCAGTTTCCTTTTCAGAGTTAAAACTCAGCAGTGCTCTTCCCATGTGCGGTCACACTGGTCTTTCCAGTGGATACTCAAACCATCAGTTTTACGCATCTACTTTAGTTGGCTAATTTAAGAGCCTCGGTCTGTCTCATTGGGTACTAACAAGAAATTGTAATTAAATGACATTTTCTATGCTATATTAAACTCTTTCAGTCAAAAAATATCTCATTGAAAAATCAGGAAACAAGTCCCCAGGGCTATCATTATCCATCTGCTTTCCTAGCAAGTTTAGGCAACTGCAAAGAATTTTAAAATAAATTTATATATCCTTGTCTCATGTCATTCATAACATGTACCAGATTATCTTTCATGTTGCCTTCCTGGAGAACACGACTACCACACGTGTTGGTTAGCAACCATGTGTCCCCAGCCAACAATGAAGGCAGCAAGCTCCTTCTTTCCCAGGTGGCCTATGGCTATTTACATCCTAAAAGGGAGCTGCTCTTCAGTGTCTTACAGATCCGTCACGGAGAGAAGAGGGTTACCACTTTGAACAGGCAGATGAGAAAACAGTTGCCATCTTGTGTCCAATTAACAGCAAACAAACAGAAACAAACGGGTTCTGTAAAGTCTAGGAGATCAAAGTGAGGAGGTTCCGTTTTTGGGAAGGCCAGCAGGAAGATCAGGGGTTTTGTAGCATCTAGACAGATGTTCACATGACCACAATGTCTGATTTTTAATCGAAAGTTGTATGGAACTTGAGTTGGATCAACTTGTCCCATTCACATAGGAAGGCATAAAGCCCCCCGGTACTGCTCAGGAAGAAGCTGGGAGGCTGGGGAGGAAGCAAGTTAATAGGTTTTAAGGAGTTTAAGAACAGGCTGAGTTATCCAAATAGTCTCTCTGCATCGACTATGCAGGCAACCCACTATGAAAGCCATCCAGGTTGGCTACCTAAAGCTGGGCAGCAGCAATATGCCACCCCAGGAGCAGCCCGAAGCTCATCAAGAGCAAAGAAACCACCGACCTGGGAGTGGAGCAAGACGTTTGCAGGAGAAAACTCAAAGGACTGAAGCACCAGAAGTGGGTCACAGACATCTGAGCACAAAGCTCCTAAGCTTGAAAACGCTTCCATTTGTTCAGTGCTGAGCACAGCGGAGTCCGGATGTTTAAATTCAATTCTTTAGACAGTGAAGATGACAGCAGCTACAATCCCCCAAAGATTCTTTCAACACTATACACATACATGTTTAAAAAAAACTTCAAAAAAAGAAACTATGCCCTATTATGCTTAACCATTGCAGATACTCCCTCCTCTCCCAGCAGCAGCCACTCTTTAGAGCTGCATTATAGCAGGCTTTCCATGATCCCACTCAGGGCAGGGGGTCATCATTAATCTTTGGTTACTTGGCTTTTACTCCAAACTTAAGTCAATACAGATCTTTTTTTTTCATGAATACACAAGTATATAAAAATTAAGATTTGAACGGCACTCACTTGACATTATTATACTAAAAGTTTTACCATTTAGCTCCAAACACAACTGGAAACAGAAGTTATAAATAGACACTTAAATGTTCCTATCAACTGAGGTTAATCAAAACCCATGAAAGATAAGCTGTTACCTTTTTGCTCAGAGTGTAAAAGCCTTCCAGCTATTTGAAAGTCAATACTGCTTTCACGTATCCTCCCCCCACCCCTCTTTGGTGTACACCTCACCCAGAGGTGTGCGGTGACATCAGAGCAGGCAGAAACTGCTAAACTAGCCCTGCACTATTTTCTGGGTTTAATTGCAGCCTATAAAAGCATTGGAGTTGCTGCCACCTATAGACCAGAGTTAAACACAAACAAGAATTTGTTTCTGAGAAAATGGAAGTGCAAACTGACGTTTATTTTATCTCCAATATTCCCATGTAAAAGTTTTTACCTCACCATTCTTAATGTTACTCCTTGTGCTGATGAGCCACATTAAACGTTTATGGCGCAAGCCAGAATCTGCTGAAAACATCCAGCACCTCACATACCAGTCCTGCTGGTGTCAGAGCTAACGGAAAATAAAAATCAAATTTCTGTAACATATTGGGTACTGTGCTCAGCATGTTTAATGCATAAAGAAAATGAATCACTGTGGTTTAGCTCTCTCAAATAACCAAGTATGGATTAACCTTTGATTTGCCCAAACCTTGTTGTCTAAGGACTTTGCAGGACAACGTAACATTTTTGGATGGAGTCAGAGTAGCTGTGCATAGATAATTTAAAAGTACATTACAACCTCTCTGAAAAAAAAAAAAAAGAAAAAAGAAAATCAACTTGTGTTGTACAATAATGCAACAAACCTGTCCTTTTTTCCTTGCATATTATACCTGTGTCATCTAAACAAGTGCAGAATACAGACATTTACAAGATGAAATAAATACAATTCTTAGTAGTATTGCTAGAGAGTAGTAGAATAAATTACACTGTAATTTCCACTGCTGGTATTTCTGTAGAGCAAAAAGTGATAAATGAGTGTCTGCTTCATAGAAATCATTATAGGATTCTCCAGA